>JAUEJJ010014266.1:0-15223 GCA_032164275.1 Synergus coniferae | reverse complement strand
AAATAAAAATAAAATATAAAAAGTTGTTTTTCCGAGTTAGCAATGTCGTTGGGTCTATGCGCTTAGGGCGTATATCAGTTTTAACTGTCTTTCTCCTGACCATGGAAATAGGAACTGCCAATCAGGAACTTGTAGGTAATATGCAAAAAGCCATCACACCCTACTGCACATGGAATGGACATCTCAGCAAAGAAAACTTGATCAAGAACAGCAATCATCTCATGACAATTTAAATTGCTACACGTCTCATCTCGTGGCATCTACGCAAAGGTCTGACAACGTTGAGGATCCGTATGTCGTGTTATCAACTGCAATTGTGCATATTCGCGATCAGAAAGGTAATTTTCATGAGTGTAGAGTCTCACTCGATACGGGATCACAACCGAATTTAATTACTGAGGTCTAAGTTTGAACATTTTGAGACTTCACTGCATTGCTTGGTCACCTCGCGAATTACTCAATATACGCCCTTCTGGCCAAAGGATTTGGAAAATGTCCAGATTCCTCATCACATCCAACTTGCCGATCCAACAATTAAGAATCCGCAGGTGGATTTGCTAATCAGGGCCGGCCTATTTTAGGAATTACTGTGTGTAGGACAGATTAGACTACTTCCAGAAGGTTTAGTGTTGCAGAAGACTATGTTAGGATGGGTACTAGCAGGAAATCTCTTAGCATCGAAATCTATAAATGGAAACAAGACTACCTGTCATCATGTTGTCATCAACCAGCAGTTACATAATCAAGTTGAAAAACTCTGGGAATTGGATCAGATTTCCTCTATCACAGACGCAAAGGATCTTGACACAAAGAATGCTTGTGAGCAGCACTTTGTTGCAACAACAAAGCGTGCTAGCGACGGGCGATTTATCGTCAATATTTCTTATTGCGATAGGGTAAATGATCTTGGAAGTTCCTTCGAGATCGCGAAGAAACGATTGAATGCTATGGAACGCAAATTAGAAAGGGATGCACAACTGAAGAAAGGATACTTGGAATTTTTGAATGAATACGAAGCCTCGGGTGACATGACGGAGGTGGCTTCAGGTAAAATTGATTCTGACCGTCTAATATATTATCTTCCTCATCACTCCGCGATGAAACCCGATAGCACGACTACCAAGATTCGTGTGGTCTTCGATGGGTCTTCTAAAACTTCTTCTGGGATATCGCTGAATGAGGTTCAGCACGTTGGACCCACGGTTCAAGACGATCTTTTGTCAATTGTGCTGCACTTTATAAAACACAAAATTGTACTTTCAGCCGATATTGCGAAGACGTACTACCGCATTTACATCAACGAAGAGCAACGGAAGTTGCAGCGAATTCTATGGCGATCGGATAGCACTCAGCCTATAAAGGTCTACGAGTTAAATACGGTCACATATGGTACTGCAGCAGCCCCTTATTTGGCTACACATTGCCTACGACAACTTGGAGAGGACAACAAGGAGCAACATCCAACTGCGAGTAGAGCAATCATCTCTGATTTCTACGTGGATGATCTTTTAACAGGTGCAGACACTCACGACGAAGCGCGAACCCTCAAGGATGAGCTTATGTCGATTTTGGAACCAGCTGGCCTGTCACTCAGGAAATGGGCGTCGAATGATGAACGGGTGTTTGCTACAGAAGAATCATTGGATGGAACTTGACCGATTCAAGGAGACAAGAATCCAAAAACTCTGGGCTTGCTGTGTAATATCCACTCAGATCAATTAAGATACTCAGTGAAGATTCCTGAGCAACATATAGTGATAAAACGATCAATTTTGTAACTTATTTCTCAAATATTTTATCCAATCGGGCTTGTCGGTCCTGCGACTCTACGAGCAAAGATTATTCTTCAGGGACTTTGGGAAATTAAGTTGGATTGGAATCAACCTTCGCCCCAACGAATGCACACTGAGTGGATGGATTTTAAAATGAAATTGATTACTCTGAATGAAATCAGCATTCCGAGATTCATTTTATGTGAAAACCCTGTCACAATAGAACTCCATGGCTTTTGTGACGCTTCAGAAATGGCTTATGGTGCGTCAATTTATGTACGTTCCATTAATTGAACTTGGGGAAATTACGGTCAATCTTTTGTGCGCGAAGTCAAGAGTAGCCCCACTGAAAACGATTTGTCTACCAAGACTGGAATTCTGCGGTGCGCTCCTACTTACACAACTATCACAAAAGGTCAGTTCATCGATGGACATGACATTTGATCGAACATTTTTCTGGTGTGATTCAACGATCACTCTAGCATGGATACATGAATCCCCTCGTAAGTGGGAGACCTTCGTCGTCAACAGATGCACGAAAATTCAAGAACCCACGAAGGATAGCCTTTGGAACCACGTTTCATCTCCGGAAAATCCAGCTGACATCATTTCAAGAGTAATTGACCCTGCGGAATTAAAGGATTCTGAACTTTGGTGGCATGGACATATTCATTTTGAATCCCACGAGTAGGCTTAGGAATACTCGGTCCGTCTCCGCAGAGCTGGCTTACGGGGATAAGGCTGGGAGGGCGCCCGTTTTCTCAGGCGGATAGTTTGCAACACCACCATCTACTCTGGTGCCATGCAACCATCGACACGATTTCCTACGCCTTGGCTTGAATTTTAGTTTCCTCCTCCCTTTTTTAGCTCAATCCGGCATTTCCGTCAATAAAAAGTGATTCTCTACAAATTCAGTGTGTTTGCCTTTTCCTTCACGTAAAGTGAACCTTTCTTTTCATTCCAATCATCAATCCACAATCCGTCAATTCGAGTTTGGGTTCATGCTCGAACATTTGGTTTTTCGAGCCGGATTTGGTGGATGTGATTTTTGAGTTGAGTTCGATGGGATGTAAGAAATACTAAACCTCAGTGAAAAATATTCCACGTGGGGAAAATGGCTACCCAAAGTGAAAGTGCTCTTACATAACTTTTTCCTTTGTCGTTCTGTAATAATTGGTGGCGCGTGGTGCAAGCAGTATCTGACGTCTCAGAAAATCGATACGGACACGAAATGGTTATGTGTACAGAACAATATGGGGCCTCAGTATCTCAATTCCATTTGTAATGCGGTTCCTAATTTTTAAAAGTTGGGTCGGGAGAAAATTAAATTAAATTGAACGTAATGAAGGTGCGAATTGAGGTATTGGAAAAGACTTGGCTGAAATTTGAGAGCACGTATGACATTTTGATTCATGATAAAGAGGAGAACAAGGATAGTGAATATTTCACGTTGGGAGTATACCAACAGGGTGAAACAAAATACATTGCGTCGAAGGTATATTTTTCCGATTTTTTAGACGCGTCACAGAAGGGAGAGCGACCCGCGAATGCTAATACGGAAGCAACCAATCAGCTGGGATACGCTTTATCGAATCGACCATTTGTTCCAAAGTTGGAATTGCCGAAATTCTCTGGCAAGTTTGCTGAATGGTCATCGTTCAGAGATCTGTTTTCGTCGATGGTGAAGGATGAACGTGAATTACCTTCCGCTCAAAAGTTATATTATCTAAAAGTCAGTCTGTCGGGTGAACCCGCACAGCTACTACACAACATTCCGATGACTGCTGAGAATTTCAATCGGGCGTGGAAGACACTGATGGACAGATATGATATTAAAAAGATTCTTGTCAGTCTGTCGGGTGAACCCGCACAGCTACTACACAACATTCCGATGACTGCTGATAATTTCAATCGGGCGTGGAAGACACTGATGGACAGATATGATATTAAAAAGATTCTTGTCAGTACGTATCTTCCAAGGTTCTGTGGACTTCCAGGGATGATAAGGAAGTGCGCGTCAAAACTTCCGGCTTTGGTGAATGATACAGCCGAAGTGGTGGGAGCACCTCACTACAGACTTTTTTGGTAGCTAAAGTTGTTACCTTAGAGGCGGTGGCAACATTGGACGTTATTTGCAGTGGTAAAATCAAACCATTGCCAATAAGGGTTGCTCTTTCTGCTCGGGTAAGCATTTTCACCTTATAGAAATGAGTGTGGTTATAGCAATTGTTCTAGGAGCCAATATTTACACTTATATCCTCGAGGAGAGTGTAATAAATGTACTCCGACAGCACAACAGACTATGTTAGGCTGGATTTTATCTGGACTTATAGACGATCAGTCAGGTAATCGTCGGGTTTCAATTGGAGGTCTACAGGTTACTGCGAACTGTAAATTACTGCCATTGTTTGTTAGTTTTGTCATCCAAGAAGACCTACCTACGACCACATCTTCGGCAAATATGGTGAGAGATGCTGTTCAATGTTTTCTCCTGCAGATGGAGAGAGGTTTTATGAAAGATCTTAACATGTTTAGGGAATATGAGCGTGTCATTCAGGACTACGCTCATCTGGGGGAGATGGTGTTGGTAACGGACCACGAGGATCTCCAACACAATACTTGATCCTCCACATCACTGCGCTATCAAAGAAACCAGTACCAGTACAAAACTGAAAGTGGTGTTTAACTCATTTTAGTGTCTGAAAACCGTTACCTTCTGTTTTGCTTCATCGCCTTATCTGGCGATCCAAACATTATACAACTAGCTGTGGTTGAGGGTAAAGCATACCTTCTCGCTAAAGAGATTCTTAGAAAGGAAATATATGTCGATGATGTCCTGTGTGGTGCTGACTCGATGGAGGAAGCTCGTGAAAAGGAGCGACAGGTCGACGCTTTACTACGCTCAGGAGGCTTTGTGCTGAAGAAAAGGCTCTCTAACGAGGAGAGTGCATTGACAGACATACCAATTGAGAATCGGGAAACATCAGCATCTTTCTCCTTTGATCAAGATTCAGCCTTCAAGGCCTTGCGAATCTTGTGGCAGCCTAGTGTGAATTGCTTTCGCTTCCAGATTTCACCACCAGGGGAGTCGAACCTTGTGACCAAGAGGAAGGTTTTCTCGGAGATCGCTCATATCTTCGATTCTGTGGGATTTCTTAGCTCCAGTTACGGTAGGAATCAAGATCATCTATGAACTCTCAATTTGGAATGGTATCAGTCCCTGGCGGAGGAGTACGGCCATATCTGGAAGAAGTTCCGAACGGAGTTACCTCAGTTAACTTCGCTGGTTATCCCACATTAGATGGCTTCAGGAAGTGTCCTCTGAATCTCCGCCATTCGGTTTGTAACATATATCACCCATGTCAGTGGGTGACCGCGAATCCAGTCGAGCGTCTTGGCTAAATCCGACCACCCTTTTCGTGCTACTTTCGTCTCGGCCATTACCAAGGTTACCTTTACGTTACCCGTTAGTGACGTAAAGGTTGAGTTAGATGGGTTTGGAGGTGCATCAAGGAAGGCAATGGGTGCCGTTCTCTATCTGCGAGTTACGTCACTAACGGGTGACGTAAAGGTAAAGGAAGGTGTCCCATGGGTGGAAAATCCTTCAGATTGCGCATCGAGGGGAATCACACCATCACAACTAAAGGATCATCGAATCTGGTGGCATACGCCCCTCTGACTTTTGAGGAGTTAACCACCTTTTTGGCTCAGGTGGAGGCTTGCCTGAATTCTAGGCCGATTCAACCACTCAAGGACGATCCAGGCGATCTGGTGGCTCTGACACCAGCTCATTTTCTGCTGGGAACTCCGGTTCATACCGTCCCAGAACCTTCGCTCGTGGGTCAGAAGCTCACTCCTTCCGAACGATGGCAGCTTCTGACTCAGATGTACCAGACCTTCTGGAAGAGGTGGTCATCTGAGTATATTCACGAGTTACATACTCGTCCTAAATGGCAGAGACCCATCACGCCACTCAAGGTAGGAGACCTTGTGTTGGTCCTGCAGGAGCAAACTGCTCCTACACAATGGCCACTGGCTCGCGTCATAGCGAAGCACCCGGGCTCAGATGGTCACGTTCGAAATGTCTCCTTGAAGACAGCTACGGGTCGTTTGACACGTCCCGTCCTCAAACTGATACATCTACCAGTCTCTACGAATGTTGAATCTCATTCAGTTTGAAACTTCTCAGGGTGGGCGTATACCCTCATCGTGGGAGACTCGTCACGGTGGTCGGATCCCCACATTCTTCTACGGCGACGTTGGATATTCGTGCCTAGCACGAAGGGTGGCGTAATGTTCAGGATTCGGGCATTCCAATTTTTTACCGCGGTCGTGAGGGCTGCCGAGTTGTGTGCGTCTCTGGCCTTTTTGTTTATCTCTTTATCGGGAATATCTAGGAAAAAGGGTTCCTTGTCCCCCACCCATATTGCCAAAGTACAGCCGGCCCTGAGGTCATCATTGAGGAGAATTATTGCCTCGAACTCCCTCTCTAATGAAGAAGTTCGGAATCTCTCTCTTATTCAACGGCGGCTGATAAGAACTAAAGAAGAAGAAGAAGAAAGGACACAGATGGACGAATCAAGAAGCGGACCTCATCGGCTATCCTTCTTTCGATCATAGGGAGTTATGGAAATTAATCTAACGCGCATCAGTCCTTCCCCAAATCTCGTAATTCCTCAAGTTCTACAAATACGGTAGCGAGAGTGCGAACTTTCTCCTTTAGTTTGTAAATTCGACGCGTGAACACGAGCCTTCAAAATTATCTTTTCTGCAATTAATTGAGTTGTCTCTACGCTACTATTTGAAGTTTTGTTTGCTGTTATCTGCGGTTCATCGTTTATGAGATAGGATTCGATATCTTACAGATGATTTGACTAAGTTTTTATCGATTTTGTTTCCGTTTTACCTTTTAATATTTTTACCTGTTTTGGATTTGTTGAAAAAGACTCCTTAGCTAAATCATCTTGTTAATGATTTTTATTTATTGATCATATTGATTTTTGACTTGTTCTTGATTGGATTTATTTGATTTTATAGCTTGTTTTCAAAAATAATATGTCTAAATAATTTATCTAATATTCCGAAGTGCCGAAATGCCTAAAGCCAAATCATTTGAGTATTTCGATTGTTGCTTGATTGTATATTATCTTTACCGTTATCTTTTATCTTTGCCTTTACCTCTGAGAATATTAAATTCTCTATACATATCTCTTTTTACATGTTTTGAGCCAAATTAATTTATTTTGTCCCAAGAATGGACTGGCGCCCAAGTATGTAGGATTGTTAAAGTTATATCTTAAATATTTAATTGTTTATCTTGATTTTCGCTGAAGTAATTATGTTCAAAATATCTAAATTTCATATATAACCGTTTATCTTATTTTCTCTCTTTTTTTTATTTTTATTTTATTGGGCCCTTTGTACGTTCCTTCTAGAGACTTTTGATTTTGTTAAGAATCAGAAAAGTGGGCGTTACAGCTTAGCGAAAAGTGCATTTAGCAAAGTTAATTAACAAACATAGCTCGAAGAGTTAATCACCTCACTTAAAATGCATGTGTTGTTTGAATTCTTTAGAATTCTTCTGAATTCTTAGCTTTCCGGAGAATTCTCCCGAGTTCTGTAAGAATTACTTTAAAATGTTTGAATTACACTCTGAACACTTTTGAATACATAAGCTAGCAGTGAATAAACATGTTAATTCAATCCCACAGAACTCTCACGAATTTGGTAGAATTCGCGTAAAAAATTTTGAATTAATTAAAAAATTCTTCAAGACTTCACAATTAATGATAATACACTTCAAATTATTTCAAAATTAAAAAAATTTGTTAATACTTCAAGGTCCACTGAATTCTACTAAATCTATCGCAATTTTCATCAATCATATCCAATAATTCAAGTCAGGTCGACGGTTTACATAGCTATCATTGAATGAAGGTATACTCGCAATTTTAATTCCGCAACGTCGTCACGAATTCCAAATACATAATAATAAAAATTCGTGAGAGTTCTGTGGGATTGAATTAACAAGTACGTGTTTATTCACTGCTAGCGTATGTATTCAAAAGTGTTCCGGGTGTAATTCAAACATTTTAAAGTAATTTTTACAGAACTCGGAAGAATTCTGCGGAAAGCTAAGAATTCAGAAGAATTCTACAGAATTCAAACAACACATGCATTTCAAGTGAGGTGACTAACTCTTCGAGCTATGTTTGTTAATTTTGTTGCTACGAAAAAGATACTTATTGATTTTCGAATCTCGTTCAAGTGTGAAGTTGCACCAAAGATTCAAAACCTCCTACAAAAATAAACGGAGGGGAAATTATACGATCTGAACTTGTATTCTCAACACTCTCAGCGATGGCACACGTACTATCGGCTATCTAATGCATTAAGAATTTTTTTGATTGGCTAATCTTCAATTGCTAATTACTCGGTAATTATCCATTTCATCAAAGTTTTTTATTGATAATTTTCTGTTCAGTTTTTCACAAGGAATCAGAAAATATAAATATGTACCTTGAATACCGAGACACCCTGTATATATATATATATATATATATATATGTATATATAAACAATTAAATTTTTTTAAATATTTACTTGAATTGTTAATGTTACTTGAAATTTCGTGTTAAGAATTTATAAAGAAACGAGCGAATTGTTTCATTAAAGGGAAGAATCCTTCGTTGGATTGAGTACTCCGAGAGGTGTTCTAAATTAGTCAAATACAGGGTTAAGCGGTAATGAATATGCATAGCGTCTCTGATGGATAGTGAAAACTATGGAGCGAGTTTGAATCGTTTGCGAAGGAGATTCGATGGCAAGCAAAACAGCAGCGAGCATACGAACGTCGATCGGATTTTGCCGATCGGCTTAGCTCAAGCTACCGTGAGTCCCATCCCAGCTGACACCCCTTCCATCTTTGTCTGTCACTTTTCCGAAGCAGAGAAATCCATCTACGATGATGTCTCCGCTTTACTGTTCTCTCTTTCTACACAATCGTACTACAGATGCAAATGAATCACAAATACACATACCTGCACTCAAGCAAGTCTTACGAAGATGCTATTACTTATGCAAGACCCACTTACAGCTTACCCTAAAAGCTGAACTCTTCTCTTGTTTAAGAATACGACACTATTCTAACCAAAACTACCCAAGGAGCTGTTTATCACATGTTTCATTAAATTAAATATATTTAATATTATTGCAGTGTCTTACCATAGGTGTAGTGTAGGAGGTTAGAATCAATTTTTTAACAAATATTTTATGAGTTCGTTAAAAAAAATAATAAAAAATATACGTATATAAAATAAGAAATATATTAATACATAATTTGAAAATACAACATAAACATAATGTTTTCAAATTATTAATATATTTCTCCTTTTATGGTACATATAAACATATTGCTACTTCCAGCTGGTATTGAAAATTTAACCGACTACGGTTAGAATTTGAAATTATAAAAATAAAGAAGAAATTAGAAAAATGAGAGAGAAAATAAAAATTTCAAACATCTCCTTTTTCACCGAGAAAAGAGCCTTCTCTTTCCTCAAGAGGGTACCTTAGACTATTCTAAAGGCGTGGAACAATATAAAAAAATTGACTTCCCCCTTTGAAGTTCTCACTCGAAATACATGTGGCTTTTCATTGGTTCTAATTTCGAGCGATTTTCTACCTCGATATTCTTCCACGAACAGTAGCAACTTACGCAGGTATTCAGGGGAACCCGTAAAGGGAAACCTGAAGTAAAGTACACAGTTTCACCTCCCATCTATTCTGCATTCTAAGCCAATCTGACTGACGAGGAAGTCGCTGATATAAACCGAAGAAAGAGGAGGGCTGAAGACGGCACTCCAAGGAACTCCTTTCCTTAGTAAACTCTGAAATTTACATGGGTTTTTATTAAATTCTGTTATTATTATTTAACAGGTTCCGTAAAATAATGGTGCCATAATTTTTCGAAGCGGGATTTGTTCATTGTGTGGCGTACCATTCATTAGGACTATTCTTCATCTAAGCGTTCGAATCAATGATATTATTGTTCTAATTATTGTTAAGAAAAAAATATTGCTTGATGTAGTAAGAAGTAGTTAAATTTTAATATTCTTTCCCGTGAAATTGCCCGAAGATATAACCTTATGGTTGTGGAGTCAGGAGTTACTAATATGTTCTTTGAGAAATCATAAAGTATGTATGGTTAACGGAAAAATTCTTCTATACCTACTTGTTATTTTATGATCCAGAAATGAAGATCCTTATCGGTTTACCAACGATTTCTTTTACATAGAATAGTGTTTAGTGCGTAAACTTAGTTTCCGTAAACTACACACAACGGAGAGGTAAATCTAGCGATAACTATCACACGCATATATCGATATAAATCACGCGAAATACAACAGTTAGACAGACAGTCGTTGCGAGTAAACTGACCTCCGAGGAAATCAATAACACCTCCGGTTGTTCATGGAGGATACTCACGAGGCGTGCAGTGAACGCGGATATACGCGTAGGGGTGGATAGACATGGTTTGGCACACACACATTTATGCATTCATGTAGAATGTAGATGGCCAAATCTCATCCCCAAGTTAGCTACGATAGGACTGGAGGGTTGATCTATGACTCGGTAAGGAAATACGGCTCAACGGTCTTACACAAAGTCTGACAAAATTTAACCAGCTCACGACTGATACCTAAGTTCCCTTATAATGACCCGCAGAAACGGATGAGCCTGAAGTCTGTATCAGCTATTGTCTCTTCAAAAACGATTCCTAAGTTAATGGTGCCTTATAGAAGGAAAGGCATCAGAAATGGAAAAATGTTATTAAATTCCTTAATGAAGACAATTTCGGTCCATACACATTTAATAGTATAGATTGATTACCATTAATGGTCGAATGTTGGCGCCAGCAATTACCGTGATCAGAAATCATGGTAAAGTGAAATCATTGTAAACGGAAATCATGTTAAAAGTAAATTATGGTAAAGAGAAATAATTGTAAACGGAAATCATGTTAAAGGTAAATTATGATAAAGGGAAATCATTTAAAAGCTTATCATGGGTCGATTCAGACCCAAGGCATGTTGAAACGCTCAACTATCAATGAAAAAACCTGGTAAAATTCTCGTACACTATTGAGCAATTCTCCTTTAAGGGCACAACATAAAGATTGCAAAAAAACACTCACCTTCTGAAAATGCAGACATTTACTAAAAATTTCATAACTTTTGAACAAATTGAGATATTTAAATTTTTCAATTAGCATTTTCAAGTTAAAGAATTATATTTTTCCGAAAAAAATCACAAACTAGATGGGAAGAAAAAAAATGCTTAACGACCTGGTGCCAATTAGCGCTTTTTTCGAAAGGGAAAATTTGAAGCTTCAAGAAATAACTCGATATATTTTGATGTATAATATAATAATTTTATTTTTGTAGAAAATGTTATACAATCATCAAGAAAAAAGAACAATATGTTCATGCTATAGTTGACTCGTTCCGTATGTAAACTAAGAATTCTCGAGACCTTGATGCTCAAAACGAGTTTGCACCGATGTTAAAGTTATCGTGGATCGTTTGAAACGTTTTTAAAGTTTTTTAGCGTGGAGATAGGTACTTACAGGGTACACGGATTTTGATTAATAAGACCAAAGAAAAATCCTTGAGTCTGAAACGACCCACGATAACCGAATAAAGCATAATAATACCTAAAGGCTGCCAGTTCTAAGTCTGAAATTTCAGAATATTTTCCTTTACAATGTGAAGAGAACTATTAATTGCAGGTAAGTGTGAAGGGAAAATGTTGAATAACAGTTGGAGTTAGAGAGTTTTAACTCCATCGGATATCCTTCCTCTCTCTCTCTCTCATGCGCATTCATTTTGAGTGCACTGGCACTTTTAACACGATTGTTGACTTTGGCCTTTAATCTCTTGAAAACGAATTTGTGAATTTTAATGTCTGAAACATGTTTTCTAATAGGCTATCAAAATACACGTTCCGAAAATTAAAATTCATAAATTTTTTTCAAGACTTCAGGGGTTAACTTCGAAAACTGCAGTTCTGTCAAAAGTTCGCTCCCTGCGCACGCAGCGCACGTTCACATCTCACTGAAGAAATGCTGCCATTGGTCGAAATTTAACGCGCAATTCAAAATCTAATTAATTTAATTCGGTTTGGAATCGCATGCCAAATTTCTCCAGCGGGAAGCCAACACGCGCTGTGGGTGCAGGGAACCAACTTTGAGAGTAATGGCTAACCGTCTTAAAAGTTATATCCCCTTATTACATCCGAGCCCCTGAATGTTTTCGGTCATGTATCAGGCTTGGCTATGAGTAATTGGCCATTGATAGGTGTCCAATTTTCCAGTCTTGGCATCAACGACATCATTATATTCTTCACCCAAGCTGATACGTCGTAACAATTGTATTATAATTTTGATAATTTTGTCCATCTTATTTCTAAAATAATGTTTAAACAGCCTTTTCGCACCAAAATTGTATATCGTTTTAGCCTGCCTAAGATTCGTAAATTAATAACTAAGCAGTTGTTTTTAAAATTTTTTATACCTTTATAATATTAAGCCTCGAAAATTTTGTAAAATTTCTTTCAATTTATGTTTTTATGCTTATTCCTCAAACGTCGTTGCTTCTGTCGTCATGGTTAAGGAGGTCACCCCGTGTGCCTGGTCGAAAAAATCTATTTTTTGCCAAAATTTATTCCTACGCATGTGTAGAATATGCTGGCGAAGTAATATTCGAATATTCTAAGTCATTGAAAAGTTAGAGCTGTTAGAACGACTAAGTGTACGGACCGTTTGGTCGAGCGGAAGAGGAAGTAGAGGAAGTTCCAAGAGGAAGAAGAAGGATTGTTCATGAAGCAGGCATAACAGATTGATGGTGATTAAAAAATTTAAAAAAATTTCAAAACCGTGTCAATTAGTCAATTTTAAATATTTTCAAAATATCCTAGTCCAGACGTTGGACACAGCTTCACAGATTAAAATGCCGTTTGGTTTCTTGATTTCAGATAAGCCGTTCGCCCGGCATCATGCCGGCCATGAACACATTTTTTTTGACCTGGGTGTCTTTGGAGTGGCACCACACGCATTATAATAAAGATTTTGGGTTCAAACTTGCACAATTTAGTGTTCAAATGTGAATAAATATATAGTGAAACTTTCGAAGTAGTATATTGTTATCGCACGTTAGAAAAAATCCCAAAAAGGTAAAAAAACGGGCCGTCACACGGATGACTCCCTTAAGGATTTTGCCTTCAATTCTCAGTAAAAAATTTATGAAACTGACCACCCCACAGTAGGGCCAAATCCCGGAAAGCTGGCCAATTGTCCAAATAAAAAAAAATTCGATTTTGAAAATCGGAATAGGTGGTTTTTGTAGAGTAAGAATCAAGATTTCAGTATCTATAGAATAGAGGTCACTATCCCTATTACCTGTTTTTATATGACAGTTTGGAAGTGACCTTGGTTTAGTGAACACCTGCACCCAGAAAAAAGTTCTTATTATAATAAATTTAAAAAAAACTTTTTTTTGACTAGGTTTTTTGAATAAACATACAAATATTTTTATATTAAACGAAAATTTATTTGATTTTAATAAATGATGTCACGTAACTTCTTCCATTCAAAAGAATTAAATATTGAAATATTTTGATATATTTTCAGGCCTGAACTAAAAAATCATCACCTCGAGATATTGACACATAAGTTCTGCTCCGTCTTCACATAAGAAGCTCTACAAACCTATCTAATTCTTCCCAAAATTAATAGAAAACTTCAGACAACGGCGAAAGGAAAATTTATTGATAAATACAGAAACTGGCGAACAGCACAGAAAAAACTGTGACTTATCGGTAAGAAAATAAATTTAGATAGTGATGATGAAGGTCGGGAAAATTTAACCGGTAAGATTTTTTTTTAAAACTTTTTGTTATCTACCCAACGTAACACTACTATAGTCATTTTTTTCGGTAAACTTGCTTGTAAAATAATATAATGTTTTCCAATTATTTGTTTAGAAATTGACGCCAAATCATCTAATGAACACATTTTTGGTTAGAAAATAACAATTCTCATTGGCGAAGCGTAATTCACCACTGGCATCTGAGTGCTGAGTATGGGCTGCCACAATTTAAACATCAGCTTGGAACTGTACAGTGTACACGATATTTTTTAGGCGTACCTAATTTTAAAACAACCTAGTGGACATGAACTGGTATGAATTAGCTTTATATGTTTAAAATTTTTCAAGTATATTTGACTTTGCTGATATAAAATAAAAGGATTGTTTCCACAGATTGATATCGACTTCATATACGAACAGGGAAGAGAGGGGGTTTTGTATGTTAAGTGGCCTGAGTTATCAAAAAAACTTTATGCGTTAATGCTAACTGAAACAAGAGACAATGAATCGAAGCAGTTAGGGTAAGGCGGGGCAGCGCCGGCCGGTGGGGCAAAGGCGACTTCGTGTATAACATTGCTATTATTTAACAATTTTAATTCTACTTTGCTTTAAATAAATCTATTTTATTATAGAGATGGGGTTACTTACTTAAATCTTGAAAATTGACGTTGTAAAAGAAAAATTATACAGAAAACAGTTTTGACAACGAAAGAATGGAAGATTCGCTGGCAGAAATATAACGCTTCTAACATGAATGGCAATACTTACAGTATTACAATTTGATATTTTGATAGTTTAAAGAATACCACATCAAATAATTATAATACCATAATTAAACGTAATTCAAATTTAAAATATATCAAACTTCCCCGTGAAGTTGGGTGACAACTTGATTCCGCATTGAAAAATGTATAAACACCCGACTTCACAGGGGAAGGTTTTTAGGCCTCTTCGTGTACACTCATCGTCATATATGCCTTAACATTTGTCTCTTACTCCCTTTCGTCATTTTTTATAAATTATTTACAGTTTAAGATAAATATAAATTATTCAAGAATATAAAGGCTGTATTAGAAAATAATATATATACATATAATGTATGTATGTATTTACGGCTGTGTTTCACAATGTTCCGTGTTCCAATGAAATAATTTAAGCAAAAAAATTCATGCCAATTTATTTGTAATTTATTATCGGATTTAAAGAAAACCTATATTGATTTTAAATTAATCTATTCATTTTTTTTAAACAAAACGGTTATTCCATTTAAAGAAATATTAAGTTAAAATAAAAATTTATATTTCTTTAATTTAAAGAAATTTTCCGCTTATATTAACGAAATATTTCATTAAATCAAATAAAAAAATTTAACAACAACATTTCTTTAAATCAAACAAATTTTCCTTTGACCGTATATGAATACTAGAATTTCTTTGATTTTGTAACAAAGTGGTTTTCCACCTCTCATTCAATTTATCCCTGCGGACGCTTCAGTCAGCCAGGGTAGAGATTTAGGGATAAATT
>JAUEJJ010014246.1:0-15235 GCA_032164275.1 Synergus coniferae | reverse complement strand
TACGTGCTGAAAACGGCCATTTAAGCCACGGAGAAGCGTGACTTAAATGCGGATTTAGGTCACGCAGTGCTATAAAATTTTCTTCAACACCCTTCTGGTTTACTTATGACAGCAGAAAGTTTTATTGTCTTGGAGAAGATACAATGACACTCGGACTGAACGCTATGACGATCTTCGGTTGTCCCTGGTGGAGTCCATGTCAAATGATCACAAGAATTGTCGTGCTTGAATGGGATTTGCGTTTAATTCTGTGTAATCAGTCCTTTAGTAGTAAAGAAACATCACACTAAATATTTTTGGAAAGTTCAAAAAAATTGCGAAGATATGGAACTTTGAAATTTATTGGGCCTTTTTTTTGTGAACATCATATCTTTAGTTCTATTGAACTGATTTAGCTTTTTGAGGTCTCAAAGTTTTGTTAATAAAATGTACTTTAATATAAACAAATTTTTTTGACTCTTTTTGGTAAACTCAAAAAGCAAAAATAGCTTTTTTTTAAAAAAAAATGCATTTTTCATTTTTTTGTCAAATAAAGGTCTACATGTGCTTTACATGTTTTATGAATTTCATTGTGGGCGAGTCAATAGTTTAGGAGAAAAAAATTCACACACTTCGTCAAGCAGGGCGTTACGTTTAAATTTTTTTCTCCTAAATTACTCACTCGCCCACGATGAAATTTACTGAACTGGTAAAGCACATGTAAACCTTTATTTGGCAATAAATAAAAAAAAAGAAAAATGTATTTTTTTCAAAAAAACGATTTTTGTTTTTTGAGTTTACCAAAAAGAGTCCAAAAATTTTGTTGCTTTGAGTTTTTTGCATTAAAGTACATTTTATGAAAAAAAAAAAGTGAGACCTCAGAAAGCTAAATCGGTTAATTTGAACCAAAGATATGATGTTTACAAAAAGAAGGTTCAAAAAATTTCAAAGTCCCATATCTTCGCCATTTTTTGGAATTTTCCAAAAATATTTAGTGTGATTTTTCTTCACTACTAAAGGACTGATATTCAAGCACGAAAATTCTTGTGATCACTTGACGTGGACTCCACTCCCTCTAATTCGATTAGCTTAACGCGGAGTCCTTCAAAACGTATACAACTCCGTCACTGACATTTAATCTATGGAGGTAAAGGCCTTAGAGAGGCAGAAAGAGGAACAGCTCACCGAGTTTCTCGTTCAACACCTAAGTTTCCGGCATCCAAACATGCAACCGATGCAATTTCTAAGAACGACAAAATTTGGGACGTCATGTACCATTCATGCAGTCCGAATTTACTGTGAATTTACAGTGTATTTACCCACTTTACTGTGAATTTTAGCAAAATTTCATAAAACGTATACATTTGACAAAAACGAGGGTGCGGGGGGGGGTCAAATTATACACAAATCAAATGAGGGGGATCGTTGAGCTCCATGTAAAAAAATTATCTTGAACCAGCCTAAAGGGTTCAACTTCAACCTGCATGATTTGATATGAATTCGGGTATTATGGTAGTGGTGGAGAAATATTTTATATATATTACAAAAATCACGTTTACTTACTGTGCGTAAGCTCTTTCTAATTTCATCATAATTTGCTTCATCATAATTTATGTCTTCAACCTTCGTTGATTCCAAATCTTGTTCCAACTGAAACAATACAATACAAACATTCGTAGAATCACCTATCTTTGAACATTGGTTATAACTTTCGGCATGAAACAGTACATTTCGATACTAGTGCGAGAATGTCACTTCAGTCTTATGTCAAAAGGTCACACAAGGCTGAAATCACATTTTCGCACATGTGTCGAACCGTATTTTTTTACACGACGTGTGCGAAGTTCGATTTAGCATACGCTTTTTTGACCGAGCGTGTGCGAAATCGAGTTTCGCGGACGGAGTGTAGAAAACATTATTTTACAATATCTGTTCCATAGCCTAATTTTTATTAACATTTAGGGAATAATTGGACTCTTTCTATGAGACTAAATTATTTAAACGAAGAAAAAAACATTAATAAAACTTTACAATAAATTCTTTAGTGTCCTGTTTCCACATTGAAGCTTCTGTGTTTCTGTTCAATTACACTGGTCAACAAAATATGACCTATATGTGGTTATGGAACGAGATATATCATTTCGGTAATAGTTTTCTGTGCTGAATCCAAATCTGAGCTCCATTTGTCGCTAGAGCGTCGGGCTTTTTACATTTTTTGAGTTAAACATTTTTTCGAAAAATTATAAATCGTATGATCAAAGGGTGAAGAATTTTTTTTAAAAACACGAAAAAAATGCTTTTACAAAAATTCTTATATCTAACTGAATAAATTTTTTTGAAGTCACCGGGGTGTCATTTTCTTCGTTCTTTGATACAGAAAAAATTTCAAAAAAGTTTAGAGTTCCAGCTGTAACTGTTCGAAAGATACACGGCAAAGAAGTTATCTCTTTCTATAAAGATGCCAGTTTGACGGCTTACATATACTTGAGGCCAATCATTGTATTTCTAGTATCTCATTGCATAAAAGTCTGCAATATTTGCAATATATACAATACAGTAAAATATATACTGTAATAAATAATAATAATTAATATTATTATTAATGATTATTTATAATAGTATTTATTATTTATTTATGGTATTCCAAGTATTTTCAACTTTGTAAATACTGTAAATTCTGTGAATATTGCATATATTGCAAATATTGTAGACTTTAATGTAATGAGACTGTTACGTCCTACCTATCTTTTATTTCTAATCGTCCTATCTGGCAACAGACTCTATTTGTTATTCTAATCCCTCGTTTTAATTTACAAACTTAATTGCAAATTTGGAACGAGGACAAGCCAAATGAAAAGAATTGAACTTAGGTTTACACAATTTATTACAATTTTTAGAATTCAGTACAATAATCTTACAGAATTTTAAAGAATTTGACCCTTACGACGAAGTGATGTGAGCCTGAGTTAGTGTCGTGTCAGCTCCTACGTGTTGGTGCACTATCAACTCTTATGTATTAGTGTCGTGTCAACTCTTATGGTTGGTGCTCTGTTAACTCTTATGTGTTGGTGCTCTGACAACTCTTATGTGTTAGTGCTCTATCAACTCTTATGTGTTAGTGGTTTGTCCAGTTTTTTATTGGTGTATGTCACTCGGATACTTTTTAAAAATTGTTTTGGATTATCCCCACAACTTTCCGTTTAAAATATTTTTTCACCCTTTGATCATATGATTTGTAATTTTTAGAAAAATTTTTTAACTCAAAAAATATCAAAAACTTGACGTTCTGGCGAAAAAAACGGAGCTCAGATTTGGATTCAGCACAGAAAACTACTACGGGAATGATATACCTCGTTCCATAACCACATAGGCCATACTTTGTTGACCAGTGTTAGTGCAGGGTCATCGGCACAAAAATATCGATATCACGAATATCGATTCATCCGAAAAATAAGCTATAGATTGTAATTTTCACTTTTTTTTAAAATTTTACTTAAAATATAAGGATCATGCAAAAAACTTATTCAACGATCATTTAAGGCCTTGCAGAACTTTTACATTCACTGAAAATTGCTTTTCCATATTTTGTTCAAATCGCCACTTTCATTCTTAAAAATAAATACCCTTTTTGAAGCGTAGACTATCATATGTATTTTTCCCTTAAAATATTGTATTCCGAGACAGTGTACCTACATTTTTAGCTGAAAATATTGAAAACAAAAAGATTATGGTTTTTTGTTAGAGAAAAACTGCATTTTCATGACACATGAAAATCTTTGATTTCTTAAATTAATTCAGGAATAACATATGATTATCGAGGATATTGCATCGTATTTCGGAAGGGTAAAACTAACTTCTGATACAATGCCGAGTCAAAACTTTAAGTGGGAGCTTCAGAGAGCATCAATTTTATGTAAAGTTTGAGATTTTTGAAATTTTCAATTTTTTAACAGCTTATGTATTAATTATAGATAAATATTTTATATTTCAATATATATTTATAAGAATGACAGTGAAACTGTCATTTTACAGTATAGCGAGGCTTTTAATGGCTTCTTCCCTATTATAAAAAGATCATGGTATCGATTAGTAACGCAACGCTTATTCCTTATTGGTCAAATCGAAGTTGTGACGCGGCGTATATCGATCATCTTTCGTGACGCGGGAAATTTTAAATCTGTATTCTTAAAAGATGATATATTTAAAAAGAAATTAAACAAGCGCGCGGTGCCGCGTACGGTCTCATATCATAAATATGTAAATATTTTATATTATCATGAAAAAAGTCCTTCAATTATTGTAGACTTAATAGATGAAGCAAATTGTTTTCGTTGCTTCTTTAAGATGTGGAATAAGTATTGTTTTTGATCTTCTTGCTTGATAAGAACAGGGTCGAATGCCTGTATGAGCGTTACTCCTCTTACACCTAAATCGTTGACCAACTTCAATTTTTGCACTTTGTCACGAGTTGCGATGAAAGAACTGAGCTGTCTCATTTTTTTTTTGTTACAAAAACCAGTAAAAAGCTCTTTCTTGTTGAATTATGTAATATCTCTTTGCAATTTCTGTTGAAAGATCCAAGTTTGTAAAAAAAAGATTCATCTTTCATCGGAAGCTCTTGACAAAGTTCAAAGATTGAAGTTAGTCAATGATTTAGATGAAAGAGAAGTAGCGCTTATACAGGCTTTCAACCCTGTTCTTACCAAGCATCAAGATCAAAAACAATACTTGCTCCTCATCGTAAAGCAGCACCGAAACTGATTTCCTTCATCTAGTAATAATCTTGCGAAAATTGCAGGACTTTTTTTACAATAATATAAAATATTTATATATTTATGATAAAGCCTTTAAAAGTCTTGCTATACTGTAAAATCTCAATTTTTACATAAAATTGCTGCTCGCGATCTCTACAATTTTTTCTTTAAATAATGAAAAATTTAAATAAGTATGTTTGTACCCACAGAAACCAACTGTCGTGATATGGCCGCTGACAAATAAAAAAAATATTCATATATTTTTTCTGGTTTTTAGTTCTTGAATTTTGTATTTCATCTATGGAACAACTTTTTCTCTTTTGTTTTGAGAATTGGAGAAGGTCCCATAATCATAACTTTTATGACCACTACCGGCACAAATCATTTTTTTTGTTTGTAATCAGCTGTAAAATATCAGTTTCCTGCTCTATATTGTCGACAATTTTCATCGATAAACTTTTTATCTATAATTAATAATCAAGCTTAAAAAATCGAAACTACAAAAATTTCAATTTTTACATAAAATTGATGCTCGCAATATCTAAAAAAGTTTTTAAAAACTGATAGAACCCAAATGTTATGATACGCCCGCGAACAAATAAAACATTAAACACCCTAGTACACATTAAAATTTTTGTACTACTGAATTAGGTCGATGAAAAGAAAAATGGGAAAGTTAAATTTCAGAAAGTGCAGAAATTAAAGCAAGTTACTTACGTAGGATCGATTATTGCCATTTCGAAGGCGTACAGGATGATCATTCATTTTAAGATCCTTTTCCGCTCTTCCTAATCCACTCAAGGGAAGAAATTTAGGTTCAACATTGTTCAATGTAGGTTGTTTTGTTAACTTCTCTATATCCTTCTGCAAACTCATATCTAGCACCTGCAACACAAAATCACTCATATATAATTTAAATTCCTGATTTATAAACTGTGAAAGAAAGGTTATATTCAGACATTCATATGACAAGGGTTCTAGTGATCAGTATACACTTATACAGACGTATAGACTCACATAAAGATGAGTAAAAAACACATGTATTTGAATTGCCCTGAATTTAATAGGTAAATAAAATATTATGGAAAAATATGTTTGAAAACCGTATTTAGGAAGCGTTGCTTATTGTAATATTCAATACTATTGAATTCTTAAAATTAAAATCACTTCTGTTGACTTTATAATTGACGATGACTGGCAATTTCCATAATTATCAATTTAAAAATCGAACGATTGGATGTTTTTTCTTCTGGAGAGAATTAAATGATCAGCTCGGGTTGATATTTGGCGGCGAAATGCCTTCACCAAAGATGTCTCAACGAAATTACAGGCACCAGACTGTCGGATAAATTTAAGACATTTAACTTTATGTTTTAATTTCTTTCATTCAAACTTCAATATTTTTCATTTTGTAAGACGAGTCAAGAGACATAGGATATGTTGACAGGATGTCAACGTATCCTATGCACTAGCTTCTTCCGATTCTTACCTTGAAGGAGGATGTTAGGGTCAAGAGCTGATTAATTATTCTTATTAATTTATTCTTTTCTCAGTTCCCGTCCAATCAAATGTATGTGACGCATCCCGAGGAAGGGGATCTTAGGGTCAAAAGATCGACTTTCAGGTTTTTCATGCTACACAAGGAAATCTCGTTAGTACGAAATTGAAGGAGACAGATAGAAAATTCGTCTTATAGAGGTTTTCGTATTATCGAGTTTTAGTATTAAAGAAGACTTAAAAATAAAATTCGTCGTAAGGAGGTTAAGAAAAATTGATTTAATACATGTAATACTAAAGTGTTTATAATTTAGAAAAATAATCAGTTATTCGACTTTGTACTAAATTATCACAACTTGCTACGTCAATGGCATTTTCTAATTTAACAATTGCAGAAAAAACACTATCATCAATATTGTCTCATTTTTCTATGAAATTCTGCAAAGCAGAAGCGACGGCTATGCATGGCTAGACAATAAATTGTGACACGTTATATTTCGTAATATCTGGTAATATTGAGTAAAGAGAAATGGAAATTCGTATTGCAGAGTTTTGAGTAATAAATTCCATGTTATAGAGGTTGTGCAGAATGAAAATTCGTATTACAGAGGTTTTTGCAAGGGGAACGCTACTGAATTCGTCTTATAGAGGTTTGTACTAACGAGGTTTTACTGTAGATGATTTTTGAATCGCTCTTTCATATTAAAAAAAAAACTATTAGCCGTGAATTTGATCTCGGGTGTTTTTCATTAGAGGACGTTTTGTTGCGGTGACAAAATCCATTTTCCAAAAACAGTTTTTTTTTTTTGATAAATTTCAAGTGGAATGTATCTAGTACGATGTCGTGAAAAATTGTCTGTGTATGTGAGTGTGTGTGTAATGCTTTTATAGATCCTACCATATCTCAAGTTCAAAAAATTGATGAAATTTGGCACACTTATTACACCCTATAAAACCCTGACTCTGTCACAAGGGTTTAACAAACATTTAATTTTACAATCTTTACGTACTTTTATAATTTTTGTAAAATTGATTTTTCAACTATAAGGTCTCAAATAATCAAAATTCAAAGCTAATGCAATAGGAAGCAAGACTCCTTGTGTCGAGACGAATGGATTGACCTATAAGATTAATGCGTTTCATTGAAAAATAAGAAAATTATGGCTACAGTCGCCTCTCTAACATTCAACATTAGCTTGGATCAAAATATTGATAGTTTCAACACTTCATAAATCACACCTCTTGCGCATGGCAAAAGAATATTGCAGTGATGGGTACTTAAAATGAGCATAAAATGGAGACAGCAATCGTTTTGAAAAATAGATACACGAAGTATGTACCGTACTAATCACTGGTGCGCGCGCTTCCAAAACAAAAGGACGGAGAGTGTAAAGTTAGAAAAAGGCCCGTGGTTGGCCCCTGTTCCCCGTATAATAGGTACAAATAAATAGTTAATAAGTTTGAGCGCGCCTACGACGCGCGATTTACTCGTAGCTCTTCGTGCTCTGAAATATTTGATCGTCAAGCTTCAATTCTTTATATTAATTTTGTAATATTTTCTCATCTCAGGTTTTTTGGCGGGAAAATTTAATTTTTTATTTTTTTAAAAACAGTTTTCACGATTTAAACGAAAATTACTTACTTTATCAAAAACTGGTCGAAGCAAAATTTGTAGATCTTTTAAAGACAATTAATTCTGTTCCTTATCATTTCTTCTGTATCTCGCGTTATTCGGCTTAATAGTCCGGGAGGTAGTGACAGATTTTATAACACCATTTTCTAAAGCTTCATTTTTTTGGTATAAGTTATCCCTGTAATATACAATAGTAATATGAACGTCTTCCAACGCACCCCCACGACGGGGGGTTACAGGAGGGTTTTAATTATCGCAAATAATTAACAAAAAGAATTCATTTTCTAATGCGCAAAACTTCTTGTATGTATTAATTGAATTATAAGAAACTTAGAAAATATCGTCTTCCATCTAATTTCCATGACAAAAGTCGTCTTCCACCCACAAACTAATCGCAAAAATAAATTTTTTAAAATTTATTTTCTAAAGAATGAAACTGATATCAATGCTTCTTTACACACTAAAAAATACAAAAAAAAATAGTCTTCCATATATACGATACAACGAACATCGCCTTCCAAGACTGTGAAGTTGCGCTCGGCAAGCGTAGCACGAGCCACACAGCTGTACAACGCTGCATCTTTATCTACTTGAAAGACGATCATTGTTGTTCGAATTTATGGAGACTATCATGACCCCATGAATTAGGGAATTTTTGGTGAATTTATTAGGAATACGGGATGATAAGGGGTGAATTCCAAATGAGCTGGAGGGATGAAACTTTTTGTTATGTCTTTTAACATCCAGAAGACTTATTATCAGCAATTCAATTTTGATTCCACAAATTAGGAAATTTTTAGTGAACTTTTTAGCTCTAAAACATGATATGGGATGAGTTCTAAGTGAATTGGGGGAATGCATTTTTTTGAGATGTCTTTCATCACTACATATGGTAGACTTATTGTCACCAATAAAATTTTGACCCAACGAATAAGGGTAATTTACATTTTCGTTTAGCGTAAAAGTAAAAAACATGGTTTAAGATAAAAAAAAGATATATTGTTTTTCATTTTAGAGAATTTTGTAATTATTATGTACATAGAATAAGTGACAAAGTAATTTCATGACCTATTATCTGTTTTGGAATAACTTTGGAATAACTTTGTACTTCTGTGTCACTGCAGTAAATTTTGAGTAACAGGTCGAGAGATATTTCTGATATTCATTTATTTCTTCAGGCAAAATAATATTCTTCGAATGCAAATTTTTTTCCTTGCGTATTGACAGAATATATGCACATGTATTAAAAGTACTATTGACAAATTTTTGCAATTTCCCTGCTTTTTTTCCACAAAAAACACAATATGGCTTCACTTGAGACATTTTAAAATTTCACACTTGCACGCACTTTTTCTTACGAAACTTTTTATAGAAAGGTTAAGTTAGACGCTGCACTTGTCAAACTATCCGTTCTCCAAATGGTATGTTCCATGTCGCTCGCGCTACGCTTGCCGGGCGCAACTTCACAGGCTTGGAAGACGATGTTCGTTGTATCGTATAGATGGAAGACTATTATTTTTGTGCTTTTAGTGTGTAAAGAAGCATTGATATCAGTTTCATTCATTAGAAAATAAGTTAAAAAAAATTTTTTTGCGATTAGTTTGTGGGTGGAATACTTTTGTCATGGAATTTAGGTGGAAGCCGATATTTTCTGAGCTTCTTATAATTCAATTAATACATACAAGAAGTTTCGCGCATTATAAAATGAATTTTTTTTGTTAATTTTTTGCGATAATAAAATTTACAAAATTTGAATTTTCGTTTTTTCAAAAAAATTCAAAAAGTTTTTATGCCATTCCTGTAGAGTGTTCAAAAAGAAACATTTTTCATCTCTTGACTTTTTTTCATATCGTGCGTTGTTTTGGCTTCAAATTGTTATTTTTTTTTCGTTTTCTTGAATTTTCGAAATTTCATAAGTCTGATAATTATATTTTTATCGAAAAAAATCATTAAAATAAATTGTTCCACCTTTTGAGTACTACGAAGATTCATACATAGAATTTGTAAATTAAAAAAAAAAGTGGTCCCAAAACGTGCACATTTGACAAAAACGGGGAGGGGTCAAATTTTACACAAATCTAATAAATTTTCTCTTATGAGAATGTAAAAAAATCAAAAATTTATTTAACAAACTGGTCCGCCATAATGTTTTTTGAATTTTTACATTCTCATCAGAGAGAATGTATTGGATTTGTGTAAAATTTGAACCCCCCGTTTTTGTTAAAGGTTCACGTTTTGAGACTCCCTGAACCCAAAAACATGTTCTTAAGAATGTGTCTGTCTGTGTGTCTATAGATTTTTAGTTTGTGAGCACGATATTTCCGAAAGAATTGACCGTTTGGATTGGCCTTTTGTATACTCTTTTAGTGTCCTAAAATTAAGGTCAAGTTCGTTCGGCAGTCACTTTTGATAAAAATTCAAAAAGTTGGGTCATTTTGAAAATTTTTAAAACCACTTTTTTTTAATTTACAAATTCTATGTGTGGCTTTTTTTAGTACTCGAAAAGTACAACAATTTATCCTTATGACCTTTTTCGATAAAAAAATAATTGTCAGACTTATGACATTTCGAAAATTTAAGAAAACGAAAAAAAAATGACAATATAAAGCCAAACAACGCACGATATGAAAAAAAGTCAAGAGATGAAAATTGTTTCTTTTTGAACACTCTACAGGAGTGGCATAAAACCTTTTTGAATTTTTTTTAAAAAACAAAAATTCAAATTTTGAGCCAAATAACGCGAGGTACAAAAAAATGATAAAGAACATAATTAATGGTCTTTGAAAGATCTACAAATCTTCTTTTGACTATTTTTTGATAAAGTAAGTAATTTTCGTTTAAATTGTAAAAACTGTTTTTAAAAAATAAAAAATAAAATTTTCCCGCCAAAAAACGTGAGATATGAGAAAATATTACAAAATTAATATAAATAATTGAAGCTTGACAATCAAATATTCGAGAGCATGAAACGCTACGAACAGGGCCGAGCGCGAAGCACGAGTGTCCTGAGAATATGTTCCTTAAGGTCGATAGAACTTTAAGTAAATGAGCCCACTTCATTTAAAACAAAAATAAGTAAAACATTAGCGTCCCGAAAGGTGCAAGCGCGCAACACGAAGCGTGAAGCGCGCAACACGAAGCGTGAAGCGCGCAACACGGAGCGTGAAGCGCGACGTGTTATAAGAATGTGCCCGCGAAGCAAGCAGATTTTTGATATTGGATTTGTAATCAGCGACCCCAAAAACCTCCGAGTAACACAATTTGGCCATTTTAAGAACATTTTACACTTTTAACCAGTTTTTACCATTTCGTTCCACTTTGCGCTCAGACAATTTTGTTTTTAGGTTATGTTCCAGATCTTCTAGTTATATCACTGAACTGATACTATAAATTCAGCAGCTTGAAATCTATAATAAAACCATGATTCACTCAACTGCCGATTATTTGCGGCCTCGGGCCGGGGCGGCAAATAATCGCACCGCGAATTCAGGTAAAAACTTAAGACCGTATACCAGGTGTATAAGCTTAAATCCGCTGTTTGCTCAGAGATGGCGGTAGTGAACATATTTAGCTACAATAGAAACGTCATGCTTTTTTTTTTGTGTGAGTTCGACACCTGTCTACATAAATCAGTGCACATAGTCAGTTTTTTTGATACAACAACATAAATTTTTCCTTCAGTAATCATGTCTAGTTTTGTGCCAGAAAAGGAGCATTCGCGGGAAGCTCTACTTTTTTGCTTCAATTTGAAGAAATCGACTGCCGAATCACATCGAATGCTTGTGGAGGCCTATGGTGGCAGTGAACGATAGGCAGATGGAGCGACGTCAAAACACATGTGAAATCTTGCTTGCTAGACACAAAAGAAAGTCGTTTCTGCATCGTGTGGTGACTGAAGACGAAAAGTGGATTTATTTTGAGAATCCGAAACGAAGAAAATCGTGGGTCGATCCCGGACAACCATCAACTTCTTTCTCAAGACCTAATCGTTTTGGACGCAAGACGATGCTGTGCGTTTGGTGGGATCAGCAGGGTGTCGTCTACTATGAGCTATTGAAACCTGGTGAAACTGTCGATGCTCACCGCTATCACCAACAACTAATCAAATTGCGCCGTGCTTTATGTGAAAGAAGGCCGGATTATGAAGAAAGACATGAGAAGCTGATTTTTCTTCACGACAACGCCCCATCGCACACCTCAAAAATGGTTCTAAACTACTTGAAAACACTCAACTGGGAGATGCTACCTCATCCCGCTTATTCACCAGACATGGCCCCTTCTGATTACCCTTGTTTTCGTCGATGGGTCACGCGCTCGCTGAACGAGTGGTTTGCATCGAAAGATAAAGACTTTTTTTGGCGTGGTATACACAAATTGCCCGAGAGATGGAGAAAATGTATAGCAAGCGAGGGAAAATACTTTGAATAAAGTTTATTTTATTTTCTGCAAAAAAAAAAGACTTCCTTTTGCCTAAAAAACAGCAGATTTAAGCTTATACACCTGGTATGTTGTCTCTGAACTAGGTAAAATCGTAAGATATCTTCAGTACTACTTTTTTCAATGACACGTATAAAACTTTGACAGACTTTGACATTTAAGGGTACTTAATGCCGTTAGCATATCAAATACTTATTAATGTGTTTAGGACTCATTTGCATTTCTTATGGCTACTAAAATATGTAGAAACGGAACCTATATTCGTGCATTCATTCCTACTTGAATGGCACTTTTTAAAATTATTTAGCAGTCTTTCAGTAACCGAAATTTTCATTTTTCTCCGTGAAGCTTAATAAATGTATTATTCGTTATCAGAAAATCGGCAAATATGCTGCAATTTTGTGCAGTTGTATTATACAATTTTTTTATCAGAAGGGCGGTATTGAGGATCAAAATGATCGAACCATGCAGGAAACCCAGAAACGCGAAAGGTTCAATTTCATATTCATAAAAGTTCATGTTCATATTTTCACCCCTGAAAATATGAACATCCCTTGACGCTAGAGAATTAGCTAGAGAAATACTGAAATGACAATAATTTCGGAAAGACCGTCAATAAAATTAACATCTGTGTTTCACCAATGCTTTTTAAGTTGGACGATGGAAAATCGATGGAACTCGTTTTTGACCAATCCTAAGCCTTAGTGCTGCAATAAAATAAATGTTAGTTTCGAAAAGGGAAGATATTCTTTAACAGACATTAGTTTTAGAGAAATGTAGGAGCTAGTATAACAAAGAGTCGCAAACTAGAAGCAAAAGTTATACTTTTAGTGTTAAAATAGTGCCATATTTCGAATCGGACATTTGTTTTGATTTGTTTCTGGTCAACAATCTAGAAAAAGGAAACAATGAAGATTAAACAAAGCAAAAGTATTAGTGCATATATGTCAGTTAAAAAATGCAGAAAAACTAAAGAAGACATTCATTTATTATATATCCTTTACCAAAACGTAGTACACTGATCGTCGTATGTATATACCTTAACATTTGTCACTAGGATTTTACATTGAAAACAATTGAATTCAATGTGAACTCCTAGAGACAAATGTTAAGGCAAATATGACGATCAGTACAGTGTACACTGCAACACAAAAAATGGTTACTAAGATGCGGTAAGTAAAAATTATTAATTGTAAATTAATAAATTAATTATTTATTATAACACGGTGGGCTTGGATTGAATTCAAATCAAAAGGGTCTGCACCTCTCGTCTTTCTTCTGAAATGATTTTAATGATGATTCGCGATTATTTTGAAGCCAAAAAGAAATAAAAAAATTTTTTAATAAAAAAAAGGTAGAATATGCTGTAACTAAAAAATGATAAACAAGATTTAATTATTATTAAAAAAATAATAATGTTTATTAATTACTTGAGAAAAAATTTTCATTAGTGAAATGATTTTTCAATCAAACTGTTAAAATTATAATAAATTTTAACATTGTCATTTTAAATTTAAATTTATTAAATTTTTAATATTTAATTTTTAATTTTAGAAACTTAGAATCCAGAATAGTTTTGATTCAATAATTTAATTTATAGTGTAGTTAAATATCTAAAATGAAACAATTTTTCGTTCTAAAAGTGTGAAACGGAAAGTGAAATTTTTTTGGTTTTTTAGTATCTTCTTCGAAATATTGTCATATTTTAGAACTTGATTATGAATAAAAACCTTTTATGTTCTTATCTTGCAAATAATTTCTAATATTTAATATTTGTCCCAGATAACAGAAAAATTATTAATTTGACAAAAGAGCGAAAAAACGTTGTTAAAATCGAATTCACAACTAAAAAGAAAAACAAAAGTCTGCTCCCGAACTGAAGTATTACTGAATAGATTTCCAATAATAAGACAGTGATGAAAAAATTAAATATTCAATTAAATAAAAAAGAAAAGATCCGTAATTCTTAATTAAATACTTTGAACTTGAATTAAAAATTATTGTTGCGAAACTTCTTTTGCATTGCCATCCTTCAAACTAGACCAACAGGTTCAATAATTATAAGAAATTAAAATAATTTTATAAATCAGCAAATTAAACTAAGCTTTAAATTTCAATTCGAAAACATTGCAGAGTACCGTTCATAATTTTCGAAATACATATCTCTGATCTCTAAATAGAATTCCAGCTCTAATCTGTGTGATATCAAAACAAATATAACGACGTTTAACATCCCGCATCGTAAATGCCAGAAGCTCTGTCAAAAGAATAGAACCAAAGTAAATAAAGTTTTATTTGTTGTAGAAATAATCAAAATGCAAGGTTCATACTCTTTGAAACGGTTGAAAAATATGTAAGGTGTGAACGATTTGAAATGTTCCGTTATAGGTTAGGGAACCGAAAAACAATCTATCATTTTTTGTTTGTTTGCAAGTAGACTACTATTATTAAACAAATGTATTTTTCCTTCGTATTAAGATATTTCAATTACAAAATAATTTATATAAAATAATTGGCTTCACTCACAAATTTTCAGTACTTGATGAAAAAAAAATAAATGATATGTCAAACAACAAACTATTTTCACTTCAAGTAATTCACGAACTTCACAAACTTCGGATCAAAACATAAAGTAGAATGTGATCAGTAAATAAAAACTGTCACTATCAATGAATTTATAATTTGTTTATATCAATAATTTTGGTAACAAGAAAACAGCTGCTCACTTGTCCGGCTCACACTTTTTTCGTCTGCAGTCTTCTCAAGTCAGACTCAAGTCTTCTGCCAAAGATATTTTGCTTCTGCTCAATGCTGCCGGACCAGCCCTATCCAACTCGCTGATTTTTGCATTTGGAACGTCCGTAAATATATGACCCCCACTTGGTAGTACCTGGTAATCCCGGCTGATGGCGCAGCTGCGCTTCGGCCCGATTTT
>JAUEJJ010014236.1:0-15236 GCA_032164275.1 Synergus coniferae | reverse complement strand
ATCACGAATAGGCAGTTGAATATCCAACTTTTTCTTCTCCTCCTCAATTTTTCCTACGGTCGTTTCAATGCCATTTTCCAGTAATGACGTTGATAAAAAATCCATTCTTTTCTTCAAGTCGTACAAAATGCTGTTCTTGGCGTTTTTGATCTCTTTTCTTATTATAGTAATCATTCTATTCTCCATATCTTTTAAACAATTCTGAAATCCTGAAAACACAAAAAGTTTAAAATTAAATTTAAATTTTTTGTCACAATAATAAGTATTTCCCAAAGTTTCTATGAACGAGGAATTTATATAGCTCCTATTTAGTAAAATTTAAGTTACATTTAAATTTTTATTTGGAAAGAATATCGTCATCGTCATTTTTTAAAGAATCATTGGAACTGCCAAAAAGAATCGAAGTCTGTTTTTGTAAGTCCTTTGGTTTCCTTGAGGCTGAAATGATCGAACGTTCTTGGTTTGCAGGTTTGTTCGAGATTTTTGTTCTTTCAGGAGTAGGGAAGGAGTAGGGAAGGTGGAAAGAAAGAACGGCTCAGAATGAGCTTACCATATATTATAAGTTTATGTCTATTTTATTGACATATATGTAAATATATGTAATAAACATATTTCCATTCAAACGTTCTGTTTATTTCTTTTAATTATAGGAAAACGCCGAGTTCGCATTATCTTGGCACTCATTTTTAGGCCAATTTTGGCAGCCAGTGACGGGCAAGCGAGGGAGTCCAAGTGGAGCCCTTAGATATAATTTCGTTAATGGGCTATTAATATATATTTGTTTGTGATAATACTGGCAACTAGTGATGGGCAAGTGGAGGCTGCCAAGTGGCGGTCAAGCCTTGGCCGCCAAGTGCAGCCCTTAGATATCATTTCGGCAATGGCGCAGCACTGGCGGCCAAGTCTCGGCAACACTTTTGCCAGTACTGGGCCAAACTTGGGCCGTTTATGATTTCGCACTTGGGAAGTCTCAGGAGCAGATTGTAGTAACTTGGCTGCTGGTGGTCGACATCGGTGCTTTTTCACTTGAATATCCAACTCATTTTCAATATTTCTTCGTGAACAGTGAAATTTTTTCATTCAGTGAAATTTTTTCGCGATTTGACGGACAATTCCAAATTTCCGGTCATTTCCCTGTTTTCCTCGGTCAACTAAATGTAACATATAATATTTATATTTACCGCAAAGAGTAAAGATTTATTTTCATTCATGACTTTCATTCTAAACATCCTGTAGCACAACAGAGCAAAACTATCTATGAATTCGATCTCGGGTGTTTTATTTAACTATATTTATATGTTTTGTGCTCATGTTTTGAATACTTTACTTCCTCATTATGATGAAGTTGCAAATGCATTTGCTTCCTCATTGAGGAAGCATTAAGGTTTTTCTTAAATATTAAAAAATATATTTAATTATATTTAAGTGTCTCGTCCTAAAGATCACTTGTAGTATAGTCAGATGCTCGGTTATGACAACAAATTTTAAAGGATAAAAATATAAGAAATTTATATTTTGTCGCCTGACGGTGGCTCTGCCCTCTACCGCGCCGCGATCTTTATTTGTTTTTTGTGCGGTTATGATCAGAACGCGTCATCGTTTTTTTCCAAAATTTTTATTATTGTGTTCGCGATTTCTTTATGGGGCGAGTAGGTTCTATTTTGCAAGAATTATTGGTTACTGCGAATTGAATATGTAAGAATCTGAATCGAGTATAGATAGTCGAGTGATAATTAGCGACCTTACGCCATGATTTCCAAGAGTAGGGGAAATTCAGCGATCGAGACAACGAGCGAGCATGCGCATAAAGAAATTTTGTAACAATACTTGCTATTTTAATATTCATAATTAATATAGTTAATTACAATTTGAGGAAATCGTGTAAATATACAAATTATTGTTAGCATACTTACGAACCTTTGTAATCAAAATATGAAAACTTAATATGGTATCTGGGTGACCAAGAATTAGTATATTCAATAGCAAAGATTGATATTTTATGTATTAAAATGCACAGTCATAAAAATTTATAGTGATATTATCAAATAATATAAAAGAAATTACAGAAATTAATAGTTTGAGTTACATATGTTAATAAAACTATATTCTACAAATGAATATGGACGCTAACAGAAATTGTAAGCTTCAGTTGAGGAAATTGCAAGACACTACAATATGAAAAAATCCGAATAGCCACAATAATTTCCCGATATTAGCCGAATTCGTAGACAAACTCACAAATTATACAAATTGTCGATATGCTACTAGATTCCCGTAATGCCGAATACGATTTGAAATTGGAGAACTTTGTGTTTCCTTCTAAGTTTCATCGTAGAGGGCTTTTCCCCTCTACGGTACCATGCCGTTTCTCACAAGTGTAAACATTTATATGTGCGTATTATGTATGTAAGTTACTTCTGCAAATGTGTGTTATTGATAATGTGTGTATTTATGTATTGTGTAGTGTGACTAAACCGAAATATTCACCACGGGTTTAGGAATTAATTGTCCTTCCTATTTTCCTATTAGCAAATTTCAGAATCCATTATATTACATTTTGATATAAATATCTCATTTCCCTAAATCGTAAAAGATTATACTAAATTGTAATATCGGTTTTAACGTATTGTGTTACAAAATTTATTTCCGTGTGTCTCATCAATGCTGTTAGATCGCAATAGATTCTCAGCCTGCTTAGGTATAATACTCAGAGTTCTTGTATATCTTGACAAACAGGCTTATATATGATTGAATACATTGAACCGTATTTTCTATTTAAATTTGTGCCTTTATCAATTCTCATGCCTCACATCTTTCGTCTTAAATTTTAACATTGAATCTTTTTGATAGTAATTCCTTACCAATATCTGTTCATGCTATTAATAAAATAAAATCTCCAGTCGTGGAAACGTAAATGTGCCACTAAAGCTATCGATGGTTACATCTAGAATGGCCGAATCGCCATCCCAAAATGTCGCTGAACAATCGAGTTCACCGAAAAAAGCTGAGATACTTGCTCAGATGAAAGTTTTACATACAAGAACAATTCGCGCGTACCGAAGCAGACCTGAAATTGCTCGCGTCGCGACAAAAAAGTTCGGAATCGCGCCACTCAAGTTCAACTTCCGATTCAGTAAATGAGTATTCTCACTGTACAAGATGGAAGCGTAATTCTTCTCCAGAATATTAACGTACCTCGAGGGAAAAACATCGCTATCGTTGTCGTGAGTGAAGTTATACTCGTACCTCCAATGAATCAGAAGATTTAAGCTGGCGTTCCATGATTGCGTTTTGACGCTGCGTCAAGCGCAAACTCATGAGAGTGAAAGAAGCAGAAGTATACTTCCTTCTCTTTCACTCTTATTACGACGCAACGCATTGCGGATCCATAGGACGGTACCTTTCAAGATCCACTAGACACGTTGAGTGTACCCGGAGAGGGACGTCAGATCGTGATCGAAAAAAGCGAAAAAACAGCAAGAGCGAATCCCTGAAGGTTCGACCGCTGATCATTCTCCTTCCGAAAGGTCTCGATCTCGCTCACCGAGATTCAAAGAGCGTGTCGATGAAGAGCCCTCTAAGGAACCTTCTCAAACAGAAAAATTATCTGACGAGCCAGAAAAAATCAAAGAAGATCTTGTTGACCCCGATATCATGGGTCTCTTGGGCGATGTTCCGGACCAAAAGGTGGAAGGCCCACCCTTTGATACCTTTTTTGCGAAACAATGGCCAAGCATTCTGCAAAAAGAATTGATAAACAAAACGAGAGAAGAACTCTTAAAGAAATATCCGACACCATTTAACTGTCCTCTGCTCTCGGTGCCAACTTTGAATTCAGAAGTAAGAGCAATTTGGTAACCTCTTCAATCAGGAAAGATAAGTACCGAAAGATGAGCTAGGGATAGATTGCGTCAATTTTGAGCGCTATTGGCCTCGCTTTGTCGGAGTTAATTTCAGGGAATACATAAGAACGAAGCTGGCGCCTTGGTCGTGGACATCAATCGCGTGATCAGCTTAATCAGAGACGCTGCACGTTTATACGGGGATGCCTAAAAGCCCGAAAATATTAGCGGCCCAGGGCAGCAACATGTCTGATGCGGCAAAGACCCTAATTGAGGAAAGCCTCTCGCATACCTTCCTCCTCGGAATAAAAATAACAATAAATTCAAAAGGTGCAACGTTTACCCCAAATCTGACGCTACGATTTAATACGATTTAAAGGGATTTAAATATCCAGGCCTCTATCAAGAAGAATTACACAAAGTCGACTCAGAGAACTAGGGTGGCGAAATCTTGTAGTCGAAATAACAGCAGCAGCAACAGCTACAGAAGCAAGCAGAATCATCGTCGTTAAAAGTAAGTGTAGCAGGAAGATTAAAATATTTCCTCCCCTCGTGGCAGGACATCACCACAAATATGCTAGTCCTTCAAGTTGTAGAAGCATATAAAATTCCTTTTTGAAGAAAACTTTCAGGATACGAGTCATTACCTGAAACTGCATTATCACTCTCCGACCAACACCATTGTTTACAGCATATTTATAAGTATTTGAAGAAAGGGGCTATTGTAAAGGTTACACCTTGGAAACACCAATTCCTTTCTTCCTTTTTCTTAGTTGACAGATCTAATAAAGAAAAAAAGATTTATTCTGAATTTAAAAAGACTTAATCAATTTGTTGTAACAAATTATTTTAAATTAGAAGATTGGAAAACCGTAATTCGCCGTACGACTCCATGTTGTTTTCTAGCTTCTATATATCTCGAAGACGCTTATTTCCTAGTTCCAGTGCATCCGGACCACTAAAAGTACCTTCGTTTTCAATTTCAGCAACAACTCTATGAATTTAAAGGCCTTTCCTTTGGATTGTGTTCGGCTCTACTCATATTGCTTCCTCATAGAGGAAGCATTGTAATCGTTACATTTTCCAATATTTAAAAAATAGTAGATAAATGGTAGATAAATTGAAGAAATTTGTATAGTATGGTATATTTGTACCACCAATATCACAAAACGTGCTCAGAAAACGTGATCAGAATCTTGGTATTACACAGTTGTCAATTAAGGTAATACTAATATTATTTAAAGTTGATGCAAGATGTTTTGCTTGGAGAAAACAGTGCTTGATGCTTCCTCTGCGAGAAATCAAATGAATTTGCAACCTCATCATAATGAGGAAGCAAGATGTTCAAAAAATGAGCACAAAAAATATAACTATCGTTACATAGAACACCCGTGATCGAATTCAAAGCTAGTTTACCAATATTTTGATGCCAGTGACGGCCCATCATAGATCTAAGGAATTCATTTCATTTAATTATCTGGACGATTTCCTCCTTCTCAGAAATTCAAAAGCTGAATGCAAAAATGTTGAGGAGACGGAGTTTTGCTAGAGCCTCTTGGGTTTATTATAAACACTAAAAAATCTCACTTGATTCCAATTCAATTAATAAAAAATTTTAAGTTTCGTATTAGACTAGAGATGTTTTACCACGAGTCTTCCAGATGAGAAAAGGCAAAAAATTTTCAAAGTAGCTAGTTCTTTCAGGAAAAACTGCTGTTGTGCAAGATCTGGTTCATCTTATTGGAATTTTGGTTTCAGCGTGCATAGCCGTGAAGTACAGTCCAGTTTATGTTAAAGACTTAAAAAGATGCAAGTTCTTAGCTCTCAAAGCCAATAAAGACAACTTTAATGCATCTACACATTTTTCTAGGGAATTTTATGAAGACTTAAATTGGTGGATTAAGAATATAACAGATCCTTCTTTCTGTGATCCAATCAGAGACAAAAAATATTCTTTCGAAATTTCTTTAGACGCCTCCAAGATAGGTCAAGGTGCCTTGTGCGAAAGAAGATCAACATGGGGCCAATGGAGCGTCGACCAAAAAGGCGAAAGCATAAATATTTTAGAGCTTACAACTGCTTTTAACGCTTTAAATTGTTTTACAGTGAATTCTAGGTCGTGCGAAATCTTTTTGAGGAGCGACAATATAATAGCCTTGAGCTATATTAACAAGATGAGCGGAATTCAGTTCCCCAAGCTTGCTAATCTAGCTAAAGAAATTTGGAAGTGTTGCGAGCAACAAGACATGGATTTTAGCGTCGTATATCAGATCGGCTGACAATGTTGAAGCTGATAGAGAATCAAGGTTTATCTCACAGAAAATGTAGTGGATTCTTTTTCTAGACACTTTCAGGAAAATCAGCAGTATTTCGGAGACTTCGGCATTGAAATTTTTACCTCAAATATTAATGCAAAATGTTCTCGTTTTATTTCATGGTTTCCAGATCCAGAAGCTGAGAGTATCGACGCGTTTACACGCTCGTGGAAAAACGAACACTTTTATGCTTTTCCTCCGTTTACGTTAGCCCTGAGAACCTTAAAAAGGATAACGGTTGGCCCACGTAAAGGATTACTCTCTTATCCTTTCAGCGAATTCCATCCCTTGTGGAGAAGCCTTTCCTTGGTTGTAGTGAAACTATCGGACAAGTACACACTTATGCAGTGGAAGGAATCTCCATTCCAGCCTTGCGGGTTATCCTCGTGTTTCTCGCTCCAGCAACATTGAAACAATACGCGAGGCCAATTAAGCTGTGGTGGGAATTCTACCAGAAGAGGGATATTTCGCCCTTTGAATCCCCAACATCATCGCTACTGGATTTTCTTTTCAACCGGGATATTGCAAACGATCACATGATTTATTTTTAGTCTGAGAAATATTTATTTAGAATTCTAGTCTCTAGAAAATTTAGTAAATTCAAAAGAAATAATAAAGTAAATAAGACGTGATTGCAGACTCTCATAGAATGCAATTATTCAGCAATTGACTTAAAGTTTTAGACCTGAGGGAAGTGAGTAAATAAACCAAGAATTGACAATAATAACAATTTATTCTCAATAAACATGGAAAGACTCGATATAAACTAAAACATGAGTACGGATGAGTAGGAGTACGCGGGTACCTCGGTGCGGTACAGGCCCTTTCCACTCGAATAGGCAATATGAAGAATTATGAATATTATTGTCAGCGTAGTATAATGCCCGGCCGTCTGTTGGCGCTGAGGCTCCATCCCCCTTGTACCTCACTCCGCTCACCCTAGAAATGCGCTGAACTTCGCCGTCGTCGCGTTGTCAGTCAGGGTAGACATTTTGATTTCTAGTTTGTTGACATTTGTTTTTAAACAAATATGTTCAGTGTTTTATCTTTTGTTTGTTGTTTGTTTCATGTTTCATGATTTCGAGTTGTAATTTGTTTTTAACTATGTATGTATTGTAAATATGTGAACAATTTTTAAATTGAATATAAGAATCAAAAAAATGTATAAACCGATAGGAGAAAATTTACAAAAGTACATATAGTATAAAAAATAGTCTTGATACATTTTTATTGTGCTTCAAATAACACTAAAAATGTATTGAGAATTACTGCATATATTTTTATAATTATATAAACTGCTTATATTTATATAAGCAGTAATTATTATATATATATTTTTAAACATTCTCTTCCATTGGTTTATCCACTTTCTTAGCTATTATATACAATTTTAAAATTGGTCACATATACACAATACATATATACAGTAGGTACATACTGGTACATATACACAACGCATACAGCGTTGCCTCAATCGCCGGCCGTCAGCCGGTGCTGCCGTCAGTCTATTCTTCTTCATAATTTTACCATTGAGTGGAGAGGGCCTGGTGTGATAGCCACGCCCCGCCCACAGTGAGCTTCCGCCAGAACCAATACAGACAGAGCTCTGGGAGTCACCTTTTCGCGCAACCAATGTTCCCGAAATAGTGGATATAAGCGACTGCTCAGACCAGAATCGGCATCCAGTCACGGATCACAACTCTTCAGTTGCAATCCTTTTTGGGGTGGCTTCCCTCCAATCAGCCTGGAACGACTCTCTTCAACCATCTGCCTTCCTGGTTCTCGGTTGTTATCATCGCTGGATTTCGTGAATATAGATTTCAATAAGACACTGCGTACGCTATACCAAACTGCGATGTTTCCTTTTTGCGAATATATTTGGTTTCTCGCTATTTTTATTATACTGAGTTCTACGTACATTATACCAAGCTGTGGAAACTCATTCATATTGAAAAGACTCTGTGTACGCTATACCAAGCTGCGGAAGTATTTCGATCGAATTTACATTTTTCGGTTCTTTTGAATAATTGCGTCAAGAATTATATATTTTCTTCGATTACCGAATTGCTACTGTTTATTAAACTGACTAAGTTCCCGTTCTGATACGGACTTATAAAATTTGCGTGCTTTAGTCTTGTTTCGCGATTAATTTAAGTATAAATTGTTCGACTATTTGAGTAATACGAACATTCATACCTAGAATTTGTAAATTAAGAAAAACGTGTTCTCAAAAATTTTCAAAATGCTCCAACTTTTTGAGTTTTTATCCAAAATGGGTAGCTAACGAACTTAACCTTCATTTTAGGACACTATGGTAAAAGTGTATACCGAAAGCCAATCCAATCGGTTAATTCTTTCGAAAGTTATCGTGCTCACAAACTAAAATCTACAGACAGACACACATACACATGGACAGACACATTCTTATGGTAAAAACATGTATTTTGGGTTCAAGGGGTCTCAAAACGTGGAAATTTAACATAAGCGGGGGGGGGAGGTGGGGGGTGAAATTTTACATATACATTCTCTCTGATAAGAATGTAAAAATCTATGTTTGTGATTTGCAAAAATTACAAAGTCACAGTACATCAGTTTTTTAAATACTGTTTAATACTTTCGTCCTCGATATTGGATCCGCTAAATGCATTTTTTCGTGTTTAAATTCTGACTCCAGATTTGTAAACAGCGCTCTCGAAAACCCAATGATACCACGTTTCAAATAGATTCAATAATTTTTTTAAATACTTGTCCGCGATATTGGATGCGCCATTGTTTTTTTTTTTTTTTTGAAATTCTGATATCAGATTCGGAATCAGCACCCTCCAAAACCGTATACAAGTGTCTTTACATTGTCTTCATTGATGTAAATTTTGATGTGTTTTCCGACTTTTGACCACAGAACCTAGGCGTCTGTCTCACTGTACGTTCGAACGCTGACTCTATTACTTGCGACTATTATATTATTTATGAAAACGTACAAAAGTGGGCATCCCTACCGTAAAGTATATATTATAGTGAACACATTGGGATTTGAAAATTTTTGACATCTTGCGGAATCTCGTGGAACAGTGCCCAGCACAGGAGAGAAGTACCAATTTTTCTACTTTGTAGTTTTGACTATCTGCCCAGTCTTCCGAATCGAAGGATAATATGTAAGTTTTGCAGTTGTATAACGTCTCCATTCTGAAGACGAAGTACGATATCATCAGATTTTTGTGGCCGTTCGTATTTCACGCTACCATATGTACAACCGAGCTTCAATATACACAACGATCAAATGTGAACACATCTGTAACCGTTTTTGACAATTTTGAGTATTTTGAATCTTTCTTCCCTTTACCTAGAAATATACACCATTCTGAGAATTACTACGGCAGAAGTTCGCTACTTCATTTCTGTGAAAAAAAACTGCACAGTAATTAAAACACGGCGAGATGTGTCGGTCGACATTTGCTCAAACAATCATTTGAGACTATGGACCCACTGTTTTAAGCAATAAATTGGATTTTCGAACGGAAAGTTTGAAGTCGCCTACAGTGGACCACTCTGTTTGGCGTGATTGACTGTTATGTAAGAGAGTATGTAACATACATTAAAAGTCATATGCTTTTCCCCGTACATTATTTCAATTAACCCGACGAAATTTAACAAATCTGCTTCACATTGACTCAGTTCTTTGTTGCTTATACTTGTTTGCAAAAGGGTGAATATACTGTCAGACAATAAAGAGAAATGTTTGAATGCACACATTGGCAAAATTCCTTGCAAACATGGTACAGAATAGAACAAGAACAAAGATCTTCATTCTGAACCTTTCCATTTGTATTTATCTGACAGCGGCCTTGCTAGAAGATGAATCTCGTTTGACGGGGTCATTCTGAGTAAGCGTTCATTAATCTCACTTTGCTGTGATGTTGTAAGGTGAATCGTATTTCCAGTGTCAATCCAAATATGGTATTCCACATTTGCTCAACAACACCGAGTAAATCTCCGTGGAGATAGTCTCTCTCATACCATATCAAATGACTCAAGTTCAGTTAACGCTGTATAACCTTTAACACCATTAACAAAAGTCTTTTTCTTGATGTCTTTTGAACTCTTGTTTATTTCCATTCCAATCATCATATCTTCTAGGTATGATAGGTTTTTTTCTAAGTAGTGGATATACTGGTTCCATAAGACACCGCATTGAACCTGCGATACAGTCACCGAAATTGCAACACCAAGAACAGCCGTAGTGTCCATTGAATTAAACGCGGTTTTGCAAAATAGGTCGTGCCACACTGTCAACACTGAATAGAAGAGGTTTCAAGATGATTTTTAATACTTTTCCTTCATCATTTATCCATTCACTGACATTTGTACTTAAATCTTGAGCTTGTTCAACAAATGATTGGAGAAAAAGATTCATCATCTTAGGCGATGGTTCTTTTTCCATATACTTGCTGGTATACGTAGGATATTTGAAGCGAAGATTTGCAGTTAACTCATTGAGGATAAGGACTATTGGCCAGAATGTATGACCTTTTTGAACTATGAAACAGTGGCGCTCCGTCAGTATTAAAAGTGTAAGTGAAAATCACAACTTCTGATACATTTAATCATTTTGAAAACCTGAAAGTTAGAAGCTGGTAGTGAACATTAATGGAAATAAAAGAATTTGAGGAGTTCATTGAAAGTGAATGTTTTTTCAGACATTTCTCGCAAATTTGTTCATGTTTTCGAAAAGTTTTTTTTTGAAATAGATGGCCCCAAAGATTTACAACATGTAATACAGTAAAAGTGATACTTTATCACTTCGTTGGGAGAATTGAATATTTCAGAGAGATAATAATCACATATTGTCTAGTTTTCAAAGTAGGGTATCCAAAAATCATTAGCATGACCTGTGCTACTATAATGCCTAATGGTTCAAACATAATTTTGCTGTCTATCTTTCAATTTCGATATATTCGCTAGAAATGATTGATCACTATTATGTAATAAAATTTAAAATATCATCTTCGGGTATTTTGATATCCGTTGTTGGTAACTTTTCATCAATTATGGACGATTTTTTCTGTACAGTTTCGATTAGAACATGGCCCAGAACATAATTTTCATCGTTTGTTGAATCAGAATAACTTTCTTTGTTTCTAGAAATCGAACTTTCTTCAGATATGGAATTTTCTGAGAGGACACTGCTATCTTCGATATCCGTTGGAGCAACGGCTTCATTTGGAACTGAAAAAAGTATTATTTATATTATGGGATCTTCAGTGAACGATAAGAATGCATTTAAAAAGATTTATTAATAACACTAATTCTCTTATGAAACGAAATAGCAGCATTCGAGTTTTCAGATTTTATTCCGGAAATAATTTTTATAATTATAATTATATAATAAGCATTTATTATACTCACAGGAGTCAGAAAGGTTACTTGAACATTGAACTTCAACATAAGGTTTATCCTGCATGGGTGTACCATACACTTCTGAGGTTCATTTATGTATTTGCACCATCTCCTCTTTTGAAACTCCAGCAGCAAATTCTTGCATTTCTAAAAGAAATTTTTCCTAATTGTCTATCTAATGCATTTATTTGTTGCACTCTCTATTAGTGTTGATTCTTAAATGAAATTATGAGCCTAAAGTGAAACGATTATGTTTTGAGGTTGGATTTTAAACATTTCATTTTACACAAAACCTATTAAAATAAAAAAATTGTTCACTCTGTATCCAGAATTCTATCCAATTTTGTCCGAAATATGTCTGATTATGTACGAAATTTATCCGGTTGTGTTCGGGGATCATGAAGGAGAATTTTATGTGATTTTAAATCGCTTTAAATTAATTAAAATCACATAAAATCACTTAAAATCTTTTTAAATTCCTTATTCACTTAAAATACCCCTAAATTCTTTTCAATAAATTAAACTCCCTTAAAATACTTGAAAAAATTTGTTATTTACTTGCAAATCTTAAAACTTTTCTGAATGTTTTTGAAATTCTTTAAAAATTCTCAGAAATCTATTTAAATCGATTTAAAATCTCTTCAAATCCTTTAGAAAATCTTAATATCTTCGAAATCCTATAACATTTCTTAAAAACCTTTCATATACCTTAGATCACTTAGAATCGCTTGAAATCCCCTTAAATTCTATAAAATTACTTGATATATTTTGCAAATCTTTTGACAAACTGCGGAAAGATTCCGTCTAAATTCAAAATCTGTTCGGATTAATATATCCGAAACTAATCTGGAATTGATCCGAAATTTTAAGCATGGCTGTTAAATAAAATGAAATATAATTCAAATTTTAAGGTCAGAATTTTAACGCGCATTGTTAAGATTTAAATCTATATACTTTAATAAAATGTATGTATCTTCCGTTTCGAAGCTAAATTAATTTTATAGAAAGAGAGATTGATACATTTGCATTTTAATTTATTATTTTTGGAAAATCCTATAGCTCTAACCAAAGATATTATATACCTACCATAGATGCGGCAAGCGGCAGCGGTGTATATATATAGGTATACAAGATTTAGTCTATACTCAAGTGCTGCCCTCTTCAACTTTTCATCGTTTCCATGGTAACTGGGTGATACGACAAAGCTGAAAATTTTGAACCGCCGGATTCAATAGCAACCACATAAAATGTTCCGACCAATACGAGCTGGGTCTTGTTGTCTTTAAAATCGAGTTTGTAAAGTAAATACTTGAATTATATTGTTTTGTAAGAAATTTGAAGGTGCATGTTTTATCCATTTACAAAACGTTGTATCTTTTCTTGTCTCCGAAAGAAAGTGAAACAAATGGAGTTTGTAAAAACAAAAGTTAATAAATATTTTGACTAACTCGCTCTAAAAAACAAAGTTCTGAATATTTTTACATGAAAATTGGAGGAGCTATACTTCAAACTGTTTTGAAGATTATATGTTCATTTAAACTTTTCCGATTTGTTATAAAAAAAAGATATGCATTTTTTTGACAAGCAGTCTCAAAATAACGTCACACAATTTTCAAACGCTTCGTTTATAGAAGGAATTTTAAATAGGCCCAAACTTCCAACTGAAGAAATGTTCATTAGGGTATAATCAAGTTTTCTGAAAAGTATTAATTCAATAGAATGAATCATTTAAAAAAATACGAGCATTCAAACAGCGCATCAAATAGAATCGAGAGGTGAAGTATTCTTATCTCTCAAGCACTCCACCTCTCTTTGACATGCTGTTTGAATACTCCAAATTTATATCGATTCATTCTGTTGAAGTAATACTTTACAAAAAACTTCATTATGTACACTCATAAACATTTCTTCCACTGAAAGTTTGGACTTAATCAAAATCCCCTCCATATAGACGAAGCGTTTGAAAATTACGTAACATTATTTTGATGCTTGACAAAAAAATTAATACCTTTTTTTTTATAACAAACCGGAAAAGTTTCAAAGGTCATGTTGTCTTCAAAACACTTTGAAGCATAACTAGCTTCTCCAATTTTTATGTATGTAAACAATACAATTATTTTTGTAAAATAATAAAAGGTGCACCACGAAATTTTCTACAAAGCGATACCACTGGAACTACCTGAAACGGCTCGGTAAATTTTATGGAAAGTTATTAAATCCGGTGGCCCAAATATTCTAAATGTGACCAAGGCATGGACGTGGACATGCTTTCGGTTGGGGTACAGCGTAAAAGCAAAATATTTTTTCCTCTATGAGGAAGCAAAACACTTTCGACATCTTATTTTTCTTGCAATTACTTGCAACTTTACTTTAATTTGATAATAATCTATTATTTGTATGGTCAAGAAATTGCCCTTGCCAGTGAACAATGTTTTACGTTCTGAGACACTCTCTCGATTGATACTAAATAAGAATATTGACCTAGGCCTAGACAGGTCTCAATTTTTGTGATTGTCAAGGTTTTCCTGTTGAATTAGCCCCTGCGCAACTACCACCCGTGCGTTATAAACTAACATGGTAGGGTTGACTACAAAACGACGCTTACATTGTTGCTATGTCTTTTTGCGTCATTCGCTCTAGTTAGCTCTTGGAAGCTCTTGGAGCATGTACTTCTCTGATTCTCTGCATTAATTAAAGTAATGTTCAAACTATATCAGTTGTGTTATCACTGAACTCAATCCCGTCTCCACATAACTTCTATAGGTTATGGGTCCAGACTCGTTATAGTGATGAAATAGAGTAATACGTGAAAGCAAAAAGTGCGCGAGTGCAACGTACACGAGGGGAAGCATCTATTCTGTGAAAATCTGAAAGCAAAATGAATTCGATGCACTCTGTGCGTGTGGAACCGCTCAGCAAAGAAAACTACGATACGTGGAAAATGCAAATGAAGTTTTTTTTTAATAAGAAACGAAACTTGGAAGTACGTGAATGACATTACGACATGCCCAGATGCAACCACAGCCACGGTAGCCGAGATAGAGGCGTGGCACGAGGCCGATTTCAAAGCACAATCGGATCTAGTTCTGTCCATACGAGTACATCTCTCAGAAATTAGACAAATTAAGGGATGCAATACATCGCGGGAAATTTGGCTAAAGTTGGAGTCCATCTATCAGTCAAGAGGACCATCTAGGAAGGCCACGCTTCTGAAACAATTAATTTTACATAGGATGAAGGAAAATGACGACGTACGCGATCACGTAGCCTGGTTTTTCGATACAGTAGACAAGTTGCAGGAAATGGAGATCGATATTAATCAGGATCTTCTAGCAATCTCGCTTCTGTATACTTTACCTGCAAACTACGAAAGTTTTCGCATCGCCATCGAGTCACGTGACGAACTTTCTACACCAGAAGTGTTGAAAATTAAATTAATTGAAGAATCGGATGCGCGAAAGAATCAAATGCGACAAGGTGCTGAGAACGCCATGATAGTGAGTGGTAGGGGCACCGGATACCAAGGATACAAGAAGCCTGGATGTAGAGATCTACTGTATCCCATTTCGTCAACCGAGTTTCCACTCTTATCTAGCCATAGTTCGGTAACTGACTCTCGTAGTCAGCCTCACCACCTCTCCGACGGACTCCATGTACTCGTACACTTGGTGACGACCGGCGGTGG
>JAUEJJ010014219.1:219-15239 GCA_032164275.1 Synergus coniferae | reverse complement strand
ATAGCAATTTTAATTAATTAAAAAATTAACTCTTTCAAACTTTCATAAATTGATTTGATATGTTAAGAATAATATCACGTCAATTGAAGGTTTTTTTATTTAATAGCCATACAAAATATTTATAATAATAGTCACGTTCAAATAAGAAAGACACATCTGCAAACTGTAAACCCGAGAAGTCCATAACAGACCACCCATAATAATGAAGTCTTCAGCTCCCAACTTTCCCATAAAAATAAAATTGTTAAGAGTCCTTTCTTTGAATAATAAATTGCTCTCTGGTTTTCTTCAAGATTTAGTCCTTGGTTTTTATAGCGGTTCGAAGAAAACTTTATAACATTACGAAAACTCTCAAGTTACAACCTCAGATGTTTTGGCTTAACTCGCCGACACTCGGGCCTTACGACCCCGACCCATCGGCTATAAAAAAAGGGTCCTGTTTGTGACATCTCAAGTATCCTGGGAAATTGGGAGAAAACTGTCGCCGGTCAACTCTCCCTCCCTCGCAAACTCAAAAGGCGTGACTCGTTACTTAGAAATAATTTTAAGAGATAACGATTGGCTGAAAAGAGAGTTTTCACCGCCCTCGACTCGACTCTGTTCCGCGACGCAGAGGAACGGCTACGACGAACAGACTCCTTAGAGTCAGATTTTTCCTGTCTTCGAAATCGTCCGGTCGAATCAGGATTTCACTCCGTTGTAAAGTGTGTGCCATTAAAACAGAGTTCCAATCGCGAGAAATGTAAACTTAAATAAAAGACTCTTATAATTTGCAAACTTATTTTTTATAATTCAAACACCCTTTTCCAATTTAGTTTCTATTTTTATAGTTTAGCGGTAAACGCTACCTCTCACTTGCCTTTAAAACGTTACCAACATAGTAAAATTTACTTCTAGTTCCCAACTAAAAATACCAGAAATAACCATCGTCAACGCTAGGACGTCACAATTATCAATGCTCAGGCGCACCTGTCATAGCCAATCCGAAAGCCGTAGAAATAACCGTGTTTATGCGCATCTATAATCACTGACATTTCGCGCAAATTTAAGTTTTATTCATTCATTTCTAGACCGAAAAGTAACGTATGATTTTCATAACGTATAGGCGCACCTATGCTTATGTAAATCTATCTAAGTGTTAATGAACGGGAGCATACGTGGTTCTCATTTACCGTTAGTCCGTTACTTTTCGATTCATCCCAGATAGCAAGCGTGCGGGGTACGTTACACGCAGTTACACGCACTGAATGTGAGGCACTCGGTGCGTGCAGTGAGGATACGTGCTTATCGGTTCTATAGTTTTGTCTTCAGAAACTGATTGAAAAGAATATTTGTCCGTCGTCGTTTATCGCTGTGATTTACATGACAAGTTATGGCGAGAGAGACTCATAGCTGTGCGTACCGTACACACACATCTAGGCGTTCGTTGCCTAGCCTGACGTCTGACGTCACGCAACCCGAGACGCAACCCAACTCTCTTTCCCCACCATAGTTCTAGTGTCTACCATTGTAGCCCGGGTCTATAAAACCAGCTGCACGAAGCCCACTCAGTCAGTTCGAGCCGGGAGCTGCAGTCTACACGTTGAGAGATCGGAGAGGTCCCGACCGTTAAACTCACGTTTCTCTCCCTATCAATAGGTGCTTCTATGGCAGGCAGAAAAAATGGAAGCAGACCTTTGCGATTTATCCGACTCAGCTCTCGTGCGTCGAGAGTTGTCAATGCTCCGTTACTCCTGACCTTGCCAACTCGAAGTCGTGAGAATAATAATTACTAGGCGCTTCTAGAATTATTATTCCGCGTAATTCCGATGCCATCTACGCTGAACGATTTCTATAATTGATGGGCGCTCCCATGGTTATAAAAGTCGTTGGCGAATAATAAATATTTGGAACTTCTAAGTTTATTATTTGTCATTTGTAACCGTTAATTCTCTTAATTTAAAATCGATTCTCTGTGTACATGTATTTCCGAACCTAAACCGATTTTATTTTCCGATTCTCTTCGCATTTATTCTTCGATCGAACACCGATTCTCTCATTCCGTCGACCCTGTAAAAAGTATTATAAAATAATGGAATTGTTTTGCACCCATCAGGCGCTTCTGAGGATGTAAAATTAGCCGATATAAATATCAACCGATAGGCGCTCCTATGATTGATATTTATTTTCACTAGAGAAATATACAACCGACCCTTGCATATTCCTTCAGATAGTTAACTTCTATAACTGCCTTACTGTTTTTACCGCAAAAGGGGGAGGCTTGAAGTGCGAACGTGTAAATCACCTGTGTGTCTAGTCCGTTTCCGAACTCCATTATTTTATATTTATTTTGACGTGTACTTTAATTATATTTACAGGATGGGAAAGAGAAAATAAGTACATTTCATTCCGTCTCCGTTCAAGATGAAAACATCCGACCGTCAATCGCTTATCACACACACATAGTTTTCTTGTACCGCGTTTACACAACAGTCACATTTAATAATATTTAACTGAAGCCCTTACACACCACATTACCATTCACTCGTCACAGTCACAGTAGTTAATACTTAGCTTTGTATTTTTATAAGAAAATATAGACTTCTGTTATTTTTTTGTTAATAGAACAGATTTGTTTTAATTTGTCTTTAAAATCCCTAACCCTGGGTGACTGAACCGTCCGGTGAGACAAAACTAAACGGACGTGACAACAGATCATTATTTTATCATTAAAACGTATACATATTGTGACGAGCGAATACTCGTCACATGACTATGTCACAAGGCGAGAGACCCCCGGTACGCGCACCGCTCTTCCCACCGACCGACCGGCTGCGAGCACGTAAAAGCACTCGCAGTCGCACTTTTCAGACAGTTAGCTGAGAACTACAATTCGACTTAGGTCGAGGTGTAGAGCTCAGCGATACTCACTGCTCTCCCTGGTGAATGGCTCAACTTATAGAAAAATATATAACTTTTGTCATTTCATTTTTAACATTCCGAGTTCTTAATTTATCCCTAAATCTTGACCCTAGCTGACTGAAGCGTCCGCAGGGATAAATTAAATGAGGGGTGGAAAACCACTTCGTTACAATGTAATTTAATAAAAAGAATTCTAAGTTCCTCAGGAAATTATTTTCCGCAAAAGAAAATGAAGTTTCATTCAAACTTTCGATTGTTTTATGCCTTCGACTTGTACGATGATAATGTAGTAAAAAAACAAATATGAATAATTAAATATATTCTCACAAATTTTCCTTTTTCTTCCAAAAGCGTACAGTTTTGTGCCAATTACAGCTTACATATTTAAATATCTACCCATATGAAAAAATGAACATCTTAAGTTTGTTTTTCAAAAAAAAAGAAAAAGTTACAATTCAAGATTACTATTTCGATGAACTTTCCATTCTTTTGATGACTTTCTCATATTCCTCTTCCAATAATCGGTATTCTTTTTCGAGAATTTCCATGTAATATTCCGGGCCATATTCCGCCCCTTTATTCAAAACTTTTAATGCTGGCTCGATTTTTTTCAATCCACGTTGCTCTCGTTTGAACGGAATATTTAGTCTTCTCTTGACATCTAATCTATATTCTCGATATTCTGCCTCATTTAAGAGATTCGTTATCCTCAACCTTAAAATTTCATATATTCTGCGTGCCTGTTTCTGAAACATAAATAGTAGACACTTTTTTAAACAAATAACTTGAGGAATAATTAATATATTCAAGGGAATGAGTTGTAATGTTATATTATTTGCATGTAAAATTGGTCGACATTGCAGACGTAGATTTTTCTTTCTATAATTTGTTGGTCTCTAAGTGCGAATCCAAACTCGAAATTATTTATGGCTGTTAGTTTACGAGAAAATTGAGGTTAAAAGTGAAACACACATGTTTTTGATCATGTGTAACTACAAATTAAGATTGATGTCCTTGGTATTTTCACCGGCGCTCGTCGACCCGAATTCTATGATGAGAGGAACCAACAGGCAGGGAGAGAGGCGTCTCAGAAATGATGGGTACGTTTCTTTTTTCAACAGTAGCTAAAGTACTCTAATTTTTATAATATTAAATTAAAAACTTTCTAACATAGTATGAAACCTGCTGTCATGTGCTCAAACTAGTACCGAAAAAATCTTACAAATTAAAATATTCGTAGTTATTTGCAAGAATTATGTCGTTTAAAAATCCATGTTTTAATGCACTAGATCTTCGCGTGACAAAATAATTCTTTAATTTTCGGATTCTACGGAAAAAACTACATAAGAAAGTGTAAATGATACTTTCGATATCGATACTGAAAGTAGGCAAAACTTGGAGTTTGTAGTTTTAAAGCTCATTTAATATTGATCATTAATATTGATAATGCATCCGAAATAAATAAAAACTACAAACTCCAAGTATTGCCTACTTTCAGTATCGATATCGAAAGTATCATTTACACTTTCTTAAGTAATTTTTTACGTAGAATCCGAAAATTAAAGAATTATTTTGTCACGCGAAGATCTAGTGCATTAAAACATGGATTTTTAAACGACATAATTCTTTTTTCTTATTTTTTCGGCTTTTGAAAGACTTTCCTACAGATTTATATACATATTCTTAAAGTACTTGGAAAGATCTTTAATTTAAAAAAAAAAAGAACATCGAAATATGTTCAGTAGTTTCTGAGAAAAATGATTTTCAAAAAAAAATTTTCTTTACATAACTCAAAACCTACTCATTTCTGAGATTCCAGGTTGTGTACATTTACTATACTATAGTACCCCTACATTTTGCTTATACTGAAATTGGAATTGCTTGAGGGTCCAGAACCCCCCTCTTTATGGACCTTAGCCCTTTATTAAGAATTTAATATTGAGAAAAATTTTAAATAGAACAAATTTAATGAAAATTTTAATATGTAATTATTACCTTATTGATCTTAAAATGTTCTCTTGCTTCTGAAGCCATTGTTTTCGTGAAACCATCAAGTAGAAATTTTTTTTGAAAACTAGGTAACGTGCTGCAGTTTGTTGCGTCTACATAATCTCTCAATCGTTGAAAACCTGGAGATGGATCTTCAACTGAAATGTAATAACAAAGTCACTATAGAGTAATCATCACACAAGCCGGGACTCGCTTATATATGGTACCTTGAATTACATAACTCTCTAAAACCTAAAAAAATATGTTCGAACTTTACTAAATTTGAAAAAATATAGCTGCACTTTTTTGGAGAGTTTTGAAATCCCCATCACTTCGTAATGCAAAGGGTAGTTTCTCAATAATCTTATTTCTTTTATAATTTATGGGCGCATTAACTTTCATCAAAATGATTGCTTAAGTTCCCTTAATTTTAATTAAATTCTGTATACATCAATGCGGTACATAAATTTTAGAAATGAGCAGTCAGTCGGATTATATTTTCTATGCAAATCGGAACCCTTTCAGGCACACTTAGAACATCGTTGAACTTTAAGTTGATTTTCATATGGGTTCAACATATGCTAGACTCACGAATAGAGCCATTATCTCACCCCAAGCTTTTTCTCCAGTGTACCGATGCAGACCGCATCTCGAGACCCAGAGTCCTTATACACTAGACTCCCGTGGTAGGTCCATTCGTGATATGTCTCTTAGAATTAGCGCTAATATATATAGTAGGTAAGGAATTCCGCGGGGCAGGGAGACGAGACGCCTCGAACTCGGCTCAGCAGTACCGTATCAGCAATGTGGGGATAACTAAGCGGTTATTGCGTTTCTTATGTTGGCAACACTGGTACATACGTCCCTGACTTTCAATTCACTCACTATATGTTCCGACCAACCAAAATTGAACATACCACGGGAGTCTAGTGTACTCGACTGCATATTGCACATTTTAATAGTCAAAATGTATTTTAGGATACCATAACGTAGTATTACTCCGAAATACGGCCTAGATAATTTTATATGACACCCCCCCCCACACACACACACCATTCAAAATTTTTATTTTAAACACATACATCATATCTACACTTACACTAACCACACATTACCCTTAAACTCCATAGCATAATTAGATATGTATTGTGACGTGGTGCATTTTCTACCACACACATATTTTGAATTTACCTGTTCTCGCGTTTAAACTTTGAGCATAGAGCCACTTGGCTGCTTGTGCACAGTCTATCAGCTGATTAAAGCACACGAGTTCTTAAACAATCAGCTGATCAAGCAGCAACTATTGGCAACGGGTCAAACCAATATTTAATTACATATATACAGGGTGCGCCATATTTTATGTCGGTATGTAAACATTGAATAATTTCTAAAAAAAAAAATGTGCCCTTTTTGCTGCGTTTTCTATTAACTTTTCGAGCATCTCGTGTGATATAGCGATAATTTCGGCTCGAATGTTTGCCTTGAGCTCTTCAATGGTCCGAGGCTTGCTGGCGTATACTTTGCTTTTCAAGTAACCCCACAACATGAAGTCCGGAGGAGTCAAATCTGGAGACCTGGGTGGCCACTCAATGTCGCCTTTCTTTGACTTCAGACGTCCAGGGAATTTTCGTTGCAGAAACTGAATTGTTTGATTTGCAATGTGGCATGGCGCACCGTCTTGTTGAAACCAATAATCGTCAAGACCTTTTTCACGCATTTGCGGGCAGACATAGTGAGCCAACATCCACCGATATCTACTTCCATCAACCGTTTCGTTTTCTCTGAAAAAATACGACCCAATGATGGTTTTGGCGCAAACGTCAGCCCACACAGTCACTTTTTGGTCATACAATTGCATTTCATGGATCTCGTGTGGATTCTCCATTCCCCAAATGCGACAATTTTGCTCATTAACGCCACCAGAGAGTGTGAAATGGGCCTCGTCTGTCATCAAACTTTTCTTCCAAAAATCAGGTTCAGTGTTAACCATTCGAACGACTGTTTGGCCGCATTCCAAGCGACGTGGACAATATTCTTCCAATGTTGGCAATATTCTTTGTGTTAATTGCACTCTATACGGAAACAAATGCAAATCATCCTTCAAAATGCGCCGCAAAGTGGTTCCACTGACGCCAATATGCTGAACGCGGTGACGATACGACATTTTGGGGTTCTCCGCAACGCTCTCTCTGACCACTTCAACCAGTTCATTGGAACATCTTGGTCGTTGATGAACGGCATGTTGGTGATCTACTGTTCCATACTCAATAAAATTCGATACCAAACGACGAATAGTGTTGTCAGAAGGCGCCTGTTGGCCATGATATTTTCTAAGATATGCATGTTGAGTTAACACAACTGAACGACTATTTTCAATGTTCAGCGACACTATTTCGGTGCGTTGTTTCGGTGTAAAGCGTTTAATTGTTAAAATTGTACTGAACTGATGTTTCAAACAAATGCCTAATCAAGTCATTTTGTTGCTAAATGTCAAAGTTATTCAATGTTTCCATACCGACATAAAAGAAGTCGCACCCTGTATTTGGCGCCACCAAAATGAGGTTGCAGACATCGCCTCTACAGGTATGTGTAAGCAAAAGCTGAAATGTGAGCTATATATATGATATACATATGCAATCCGCACAAACTCGACTGGGGGCGCCAACTACAGGTATGTGCATGAACTAATCCCTTGACGCATCTAGGTACTAATATCTTTGGTTAAAGTCTCGTGGTGCTGCCTGTTTTCGAGCACGCGCTACGAGGCTGGAAGAGCTTACTTGTCGTTGCCGCTCACTCTGTGCCCAAGGTCCGTATTGGCAACACGCCTTTTCGTCAAGTCGCGTAATGCGTTTCTGTAATTCGATCGTATTTGCTCCATTGGGGAAGTATTCACATTGTGCCATAAGGGCCTGGATCTGGCTTATAAGTCGTAAATATTTGATCAAAATTCATTTCGAAGATGTTTAATCTCCGTAACTTCTGTTGACCACTGGTCCGAATGACCATTCCTTATATTAAATTCTTAAATTGTTCGAGCCATTTCGGTTCTCTTTAAACCGAATTCTGTGAGGAAGGAGTTATGACGTTGTATATTTTACAATGCAGAATAAAATCACTAAATTCAAAATGTTTAGCAGAGACTCAACATTAAACTGTCTGCGACAGTAAGATCATTATTGTCACCGTTAATTTAACGAACGTCAAACCGAAAAGGATCCTGGTAAGTATGTTCATGGCATTCTCGTGAACATTAAATGACAAGGAAGATAACATCGCACCTGCCGAACAAACTTGTCAAACAGGCGCAACGCGTTACTAGCACTACTCTCTTCCGGATCACTGCCCATGAGGCCGGAAGCGTACACACCTTACGTCAGACTCTGCTCAACGTTCGTCACGTAAAGTCACTTTCTAAATTCACTCTCTTCTCTATAACTTCGAGTAATTTTCTAGTTAACTTAAATTCAATAGTTTGTACAACATGTAAGAGACCGAGGCGATTCAGCGGTAAGTAACTCTCTATAATTGTTATCAAAATGTTGGTTTATCTATTTCATGATTATTAAATGATAATCTTTAGAATTTGTGCTCAGCCTTCAGTCATCTTTCAATCCTCACTAATCGAGATTAGCTGTTTGTTTCATTAATCAAACTAAATTAATTGTATTCGAATATTATATAATATTATGAACTATCAATTTTCTAAATTACAATGTTTGCCCATGAGTCACAATCGATAATAAATCTTCAGCCATATTTCATTCACCTTTTCGATAACCATTTTCTTTGAATACTAAATAAATCGTTCAACTATTAATAACTCAATTCTTAGCGTAATTCCCCTTACCTTCCTCTCCACGGTTGTTTGATAAAACATTACTGTGTTCGCCGAGCAAGGCGAATAGTAGTCTATTTAATAAAAACAATAGTTTTCTCTTTTTCTCATTTTTAGGAAAATGAGCTGGCGCTCAACATTCTTAATTTCTATCTATTTTTCTAGCCTCGTTAAAGTATCAGAAATATCAAATCTATTCTAAATTGAAACAAAAGTCACCATAAACTAAAATAAAGGTTACAAAATGCCTCCTAAAACGTGGGGCTAGTTTCTTAATAAATAAATTCAGAAGAAATTTAAAATAATATTATAAAATAATGGTCACACTATGTAAAAAAAAATAGGAGAAATATATAATAGTTTTGTTACTTTTGTTAATAATTATAAATTCGTCTGTTCAATATTGTCCCTGAATCCTAACCTTGGCAAAAGGCTGAAGCGTCCGTAGGAAAAAAAGATATAATAGTTGCTAAAAACTAGAACGTTACAATTTTGACAGTAAGAATTGTTAAAGTAAAAATTGGATTATTACTTTTGAAATAGAACTGATCCGAAACAAAGAAAATGTCGATCAGAATGGAGGAAACCAAGTTCAATCGATTCGAATAATTGACAGATCCCAGATAAGAATCGTATGACGTACGCGTGAGCTCACTGAACCACGCAGATGTGTTATCACAACATCATTATGTGCGACGCATATCGCTCGCACGTCGTGAGAGTCGCACGGTTGACAGTGAAATGCGAGCAAACTACGAGAATATAAAATACCTTTAAAATAATAATGTGCGAGCAACATGCGTTACATTTTGTTACCTAGGTTGGTTCCGTGCTCGGAGATCGGCTGAGTGGCGCAGTAGTTTTTGTTTGTACTTATAGGTTAATTAGCCAAACATGATTTTGTTACTTAACCTAAAAATACATAAGAAAACTACTGCGCCGACTCTGCCGGTCCACGATCTCCCAGTTAATCACGAAGTAGTATAAGTAAATTCAACTCTAATCTAAAAACTGCAAGCAGTTTTCTGAACACCTTTCTCTCAGAATTTACTTTAACCCCTTCGTTGGCATCAGCCCTGTGCATCTCTGCCCCCGTTAGTGTCATGAGTTGGTTAGTTCCAATTCTCTCCACCTAGGCGCCAATTGACATATCACTCTGGTTTTTCAATTGCAAGCAATGGAACTCGATTAGTTTTTAAAATTGTTTTCAAGTATTCTTTAAATTTTCTCGGATAAAAAATAAAAGTGAGTTATTCTGTTTTGTGGTGTTTTTTAAATTTACTGTGTTAAGTCGGATACTAATCTTTTCATGCGTTATGGGTGGATCGAAATGTGTTGCTCCAAGTAGATAAATTATTCTCTACTCACTGCCGGTCCTCTAATGTTTTTTACTTAATTTTAAATGAATTAAGCAAAGAAAGAGTATTTAAATTTCCTTGTAACACACATGGGAAAGAAATATTAGCGAATATAATACAACAGTAGTTACAAACTCGAATGCAGCAGTTTGCTAAACAAGCCATGGCTGACCAAGAAAGTGAGAATAAAAGTAAGAAGAAATTAGCAAAACTCACTAAAACTTAATATATATATAATTTAAATAAATAAAGTATTTATTTATCTTTTAATAGATATCTTATTTGTTGCTCATTAAATAACTTATATTCCAAAACTGCAACTTTATAGATTATTATAACAATTAAATGCTGGTAAGTATATAAAACGTCCAAAAATTAATATATAGTTAATAATTGACTAGCAAATCCTTTTTTTATTATTGTTGATTAGTTTTTTTAGGAAATTAATTTTAGTTTTCAGCTTATTGAACTTTTTATTTAAATTTAAAACTGAGATTAATTTAATCTGTTAGGATTATCACAATATTTTTTAATTTACATTTTCCCCTTATAATGTATATCTATAAATTTGTAGCAAAATTGTTTTGAAATATTATATTATTAATATTGTTTTGATATCAATAAGTTTGCGCGCGGAAAAATCCTTTTTTACCCAAAAGTATTAAAAAACTAATCGAGTTCCATTGCTTCCAATGGAAAAACCGTGAGTGATATGTTAAATAGCGCCACGCTGGAGAAAGTAGGAACTAACCAACTTGTGACACTAAGGGGCCGCCATTTTCTTTAAGATGCACAAGGCTGGTTGGCATTGACGCAATAGTGCGTCAAATTGATTGGTGCCCTGTGTGGCACTTGCTACGATTTTTCATCAAATCTTCACTTCATAATCTTGATAATAAATTTCATTTCATTTTTCAAAATTTATTTCTGTGTCAAACACATGATTTATATCTACGCCCCCACGAAATCCCCTTCCAAAAGGTTCGTCGGAATAAAATAATAAGGTATTAAGATTTTGGGTTGCTTTTTAAATATAAAATTTGAATATAAAATACCTGGCATGGAATGCCCCATGTACGCTTATGATAATTGTTGCTAAGGATCTCAGTTACAATATCTAACGTTTCAAAATGTATACAATATTATAAATAAATGATTTTAAATGATTTTCTTATAAGAGTTATTGTTTAACACTGGATATGAAAACAATGGGTGGAACAATTTCCGTGTAACAAATGAAGATAATAATAATTATATTGCATTAATTAAGTAAAAAAAGGGTCCATAATGGCCTCCAATCTACGCATACTCAGTAAAAGTTATTTTTTATTTACCTGTTATGTCTTTGACTTCACTTCGCCCTATATAGTCAACATAGATAGCTCGTAGTAAATCAGCCCCAAGACCAATGTTTTGAAACGGTGGCAAAATTAAAACTTGTGCAATCCTAGGTCTAGTATGATGGGGGTACGCATAATACTGATAAACTGTTGCGAAACCAACTGTTGCATAACGAATAGAACCTGAGGCGGACACATACCTCTCGAACCTGTGGGAATAATAAATATTAATATTACTAATGAAACGGTTTCTTAAATTTTACAAATATACATGCAAAATTTACAGAAAAGTATCTGTTAGACTTATCTGCTAACGTTTCAAAAAGAATCTATTATATTTACAACTTATAAAATCGGTTAATTTCAAGCAAACAATGTGTAAATTTAACAGAAGAAATCTGTAGATTTTACAGACTTCGATTTATTAACAGATTTCTATTACCGACAAGTCGTTGGATGCGTATACAGAAAAAAATATAGTAATGGGAACAATAGTATATTATGTGAACTATGAGATCACTGATGAAACATCGGACTGCAGCTCCGAACGACTACAAGATTCTCCGCCAGAGGGCAGTACTGTCGTGAGTTTTTTGCCTCCAGCTGGAGTTTTTTTCACCGTTTTTTTTCACTGCTCTGAAAACAGCAAGTTTCGGCTGGGGATCTCGTAAAATCGCGAGATTCTAGTCCCGACTTGCTTGTAAAATCACGAGATAAGTGTAATTTAAAAAATACGTGTTTCCTTATTTTCCACGCACAAAAACATTTCATAGGCAAGCTAATTCTGAACACTTAAAGACTGGCCTGTACGATTTGAAATGGATTCGGTTCTCTGTGATAAAGCAAAAATAGTTTGATTACGTTTCGAAGACTCTTGCTATAAAGCTATACAAGCAGTCACGAAATGCGAGAGAGACTCATGGCTGTGCGTACCGTACGCACACATCTAGCAGGCGTTCGTCGTTGCCTAGCCTAGCGTCTGACTTCACGCAACCCGACTCTCTCTCCCCACCATGGTTCCAGTGTCTACCATTGTAGCTCGGGTCTATAAAACTGCTGCACATCGCCCACTGATCCTCTCAACTAGTTCGAGCCAGGGTTGCCGTTTTCAGTACAATTTACTTTGTACTTTGTTTTTCTTGAGTACATTTGAGTACAATTGTACAATTCGTGTTTCAGAACGTTTTGAATGCGTTTGAAATTGGCGCGTTATGTTTTAATGGTTGTAGTTAGAAAGAAATACAATGTAGGGGGTCAGGGTCTCACATCGTTGTATCTTTCGAAGTCGAACAATATTAAACAAAAGATACTCTTTGTCAATGGGATGCGTATTTCTCAACTAAAAAACAATGATAAAAGTTGCTGTTTGTTGGACTGTACACTTGTACATTTTACAAGGTTTTGTGAAATCTTCGACGATGTATGTGAGTATTAAATAATTATGTTATTGTTATTTGGGAGATTATTTTATTAGACAATAAAATATTAATGTATTATTGTTTACAGATCACTTGACAGCCCTCAGGATAAACATTCATCAGTTTTTTAAAAGTTTTTTAAAATAAAAATTTTGAAATAATCTTCAAGTATTTACTACATTAGATATAATTATTAATTTTTACATTCCTAATATAATTTTAAAATGCTCAGCATTTAACTAAAATTTCATGATTTAAATTGCGCGCCAAAATTTTGGTAGTAAGTGGCGCCATTGCGGCGCTGTCTTCGAAAGTACAATTTCGGAATTCTGAGTACACTTTCTCAGTACAAACGCGATTTTCATTTTCATTCGGGAAGCTTCCGACCGGCAAGAACTCAGGTTCTCTTCCTATCGATAGGCGCTCCTTTGGTAGGCAGAGAAATCAGATGCAGACCGTAAGGAATAGGCGCTCCTACCCTTGCGATCTTTCGTAGCTCACGTAGGTCGTGAGAATGATAATTACTAGGCGCTTCTAGAATTATTATTCCACGTAATTCTTGATGCCATCTTCGCTGAGCGATTTCTATAATTGATGGGCGCTCCCATGGTTATAAAAATCGTTGTCGAATAATAGATATTAGGCGCTTCTAAGTTTATTATTTACCACGGGAAACTGACGTTACCGACCCATAAAAACACCGTAACCGAATCTTTCTTTGTCCGTTGTCCGACCGAAAACCGATTCTCTCCGTATATATTTCTCCGACCAAATACCAATTTCTCTCATTTCGTCAAACCTGAAAACGAATCATAAAATAATGGAATTATTTTGCATCTCTCAGGCGCTTCTGAGGATGAAAAATTGACAGATAAATATCAACCGATAGGCGCTCCTATGATTGATATTTATTTTACTAAAGATGTACACAGCTGACCCTTGCATATTCTTTCCGATGGTTAATACCTCTAACCGCCATACCGTTCTTACCGCAGAGGAGGAGACTTAAAGTTCGTGTATGTAATCTGTCAAGTTCGTCTGTATGTATAGTCCGTTTCCGAATTCTGTTGTGATGATCTCTTTTACTCCCCGTTATTTCGTCTCCGGACGCTTCAGTCTGCCAAGGGTTTAGGTATATTTTAAGAAGAAATGAGAACAGATTTTTAGGTAACAAAATATACAAAAATGATTTATTTCCCTACCACTTTTAGATTGCTAAGTGTGAATCTAGATGTGAGTGTAGCGTGGATGTGTAAGTGTATGTGTTTGTGCTTTAAACTACATTTTTAAGTGTTTGTGTTTTCTTGGTATGAGATTCACAGAGATATTTGTGTGTGTGAAGTGTGCGACTCGAAATAGTAAAAATATTTGATATTTAAATCTTTGGTAAGTTGTTTGAAAGCGGAGGTGTGAGGAAAACCTGGAACGGAGCTTTTATCTTTTAATCAGTTTCTTGAAATAATATACAAGACGAAATTCTCTTTTACATGTTTTTATGCTTTAGTTCGGATCGATAAATGCGTGAGATCATCTTAGCGAATGATTAGTAACTTCGTCCTCATGTCCCTTCTCTACGGTCGGTACGGTAGATGCGGAAAGAGAAGTTAATATGGGAGTCGGTACTTCTCGGTTGGTAAGTAGGTACTCGTATTTATCTGAGAATAAATACTAGTGATAGGTGCGCCTAAACACTAGGATTTGTAACGAGGAATTACACACGTGTGCGTCAGCCACGCACACTTTCCTCAGACTCTCGTCTTCGAGCCAAGCGAGCTCCTACTCCCACCGTACCCTTACCGCTAGCGTACCGTCAGCCATCATGCAGACACGTTTTACAAAACGAGCGGATCGAGGCTCAAACGTCAGTTGAGTCGGACGTGGTCGGCCGTCGGACGCGGCTGACCGAGTGGTTAGGCAGCTCCCGCCCAATGAAAACTCTCTTGGATTTTCGCCATGCTTAGGCGCACCTATCATAGCCAAAGTCGTCAGGAATCGCAAAGTTTAGGTGCTTCTATGTTTGCCATTCCTACAACTTCTCGTCTCGTCTCGTCTCGTCTCGTCTCGTCTCGTCTCGTCTCGTCTCGTCTCGTCTCGTCTCTTCTCTTCTCTTCTCTTCTCTTCTCTTCTCTTCTCTTCTCTTCTCTTCTCTTCTCTTCTCTTCTCTTCTCTTCTCTTC
>JAUEJJ010014189.1:0-15247 GCA_032164275.1 Synergus coniferae | reverse complement strand
TTTTCTACACAAATGTCAATGAAGGTTGCCTATATGCAGGTGTTACATTAAAATTTACAAAAATTTGGGATGTAACAGTGCAAACATATATAGTTAGATTGGTCTAATGAGGAACGAAGATCTGCACCGTTGGCACAGATGTGGGAGCTACCGCATGAGGAATTGTGGCTGTTAATATCACTTCCAATGAAGACCAAGTTAGAGTTTATTGCTGAAATAGAATTAAGTAGAGTTAGGCAGGTGTTAGATAGAATATTATTGTCTGAAGAAGGGACTCTGTAAACTGAACTGATCAAGAGCTCCCTTTCGGAAGAGTTAATTGAAATGCTTAGAGTTTCGAGATTGTTTTCGCCGTTGAAAATTGAAGATATTCTGGAAAAATTGATTACTGTTCTGATGGTTATTGCAAGACCGCCGCCTCTATTACGAAGTCTGTCAGCTGTAATTAAATTGAAATTTTTTAAATTAAAAATTTGTCGGGTTTCTGGAAAGTTTTAGTAAGTAAAAGAATGTCGTAATCGACGGACATATTTAGAAAGTCTTCTTTCTTATTTAAAATTCCGGGACAATTCCACTGCATTATTTTTAAGTTATTTATTCGTGCCATTTTGAGGTGAAAGTAACAAAGCCGAAAGGGAAGGAACGCTAGTCAAAATACGATTGAGAAAGTTCCGTTTTTCCTCTTTATTACAGAAGCAGTCTGTTCTAAGGAATGAAATTAAGCCTGCCAGTGCCTCGATAATGCTGACAATAATTAATTAATAATTAGTTATTTTCGGGGTTGATTTTCTTGTCTATCATCGTGTGAGAAGTTGAAGGATTAAAAGCAAACCCATTGGGAAGTGAGCTCTGAGTCCTACCATTGTTATGATAAGAGGAAAAGTCTAGATGGGTGTTCCGGGACTGGTCCTCGTATTTTTCAGGGAGGTATAATGACCATTATAATGGTCATTCTTGAAGTAAATTTTAACAAGGAATTCAATGTTGAACTTTATTTTGATCTTAACGATGTCCTTCAATGTTTTTTCAATCTCAATTTCTAATTTTATCTTAAAATTTAATTTTTAAACAAATTTCTGTTTTTGATCTGGGTACATATTTGAACCTAAAATTTCTCGCTCAAGATAAGATAGACAAGAATTGGCGACAGATAGGAAGGAATACAGAAGTGGTGATTGAAAATAGTAGGAGCAAATTGTGATTGACAAGCAGATAGAAAGAGATAGGAACAATTTTAATTCAGGTGGAGGCAGAAAGAGATAGACGGGGTTGGACAAGAGATACAGGGTGATTCAACTAGAGATTATTTTTCAATAGGGTTAATAGGACAGATGGTGCGCGAGTTGTTTCAAGCTGTAATATTTTTTGGTTTCAGTATTGATTGACATTTCATAATGGAAAGACTTGCGCCTGAACAACCTTTAATAATTGTACAATTGTACCTACTACGAAAATTCGCGTTCTGTGGAGAATGTGTTTTGTGCGTCCAAAACGTTTTGGACGTGATCTATTCGGTAGAGTATCATCCAATAATGAATAGTAAGTTTCCAATTTGTGGACGGTATAGCGAATAGTAGTCTCAGAGGCCGACTATGAACACCATTAGTTGCGCAAAACACATTCTTTATAGAACGCGAATTTTCGTGGTAGGTAAAATTGCACAATTTTTAAAGGTTTTTCACGTGTAATCTTTTCCACGATGAAATGTCAATCAATACTGAAACAAAAAAATATGACAACTTGAAACGACTCGCGCGTCATCTGTCACATTAATCCTATAGAAAAACCCTCTAGTTGAATCACCCTGTAGAAAGAGATAGAAAAGTGGTTATTAAAAGAGATGGGCATTGATGTAGATTGAGATGGATATTATATGTATAAAGATAGTCAAAAGACAAAAAGGGATAGTAAAAGGAAGATTCAATGAACTAGCCGTGGATGTGGATCGATATGGATGTAGAAAGAGATAGACGGGGATAGGTGAGAAATAGAAAGGGATAAACAATCTTTATCTTATAGATACTATAGAAAGAGACTAGTATTATATTGTTCGTCATATTGGATCCGCGTTTTTGTTTTATGAATTTTTGACATCGGATTCGTAATCAGCCACCTCGAAAACCCCCTTATACCAATTTTCAAAAGAATAAAACTAGTTGTGAAGTTGTATTAATTTTTGTGCTAATTCAATGCGCACTTTGCTCCCTTCAAGCAAATATGATTTGCTTCCTCATAGAGGAAATATTACTTAATTAATCAAATGTATTAATATTAGGTCATCTAATTTATGTCAATGCAAAAAATGGTTATTTTCCTTCCATCAGCTCTAAAATGTGATAATTTGAAAAGTTAATTAGTTAGTTAGTTTATTTCGGGCGAGGAGCCTCACAGAAATGGGACCCTACCGGAGCTCAGGCTACAAGCCCATTGTGCCATTCCCTTACTTTAGTCGCCAGCTAGCCCCCCACGCCAGTCTTCCTAAGGAAATCTAGAATGTCGAGGGCCGGCAGCGACCTAACCTCTTCTGGTTCCAGCATAGCTGTCCAATGTCTAAGCCAAGCAAGAGCCGGTCACCTTCATAAGACATGTATGGACGTCTCATCGTTCATACCGCATTTACTACAAGCGGTGCTGGATACCAGACCCATCTTGTACTTATGGTAATTCAAATGGTTGTGCCCTGTGACCCTTTTTGCCAATAGGGCCTTCTCCTCCTACTTCACCCACGCTTCCCTCTCTGGAATGTATGTCCAGAAGAGTTTGTCGAAGCTGTACTTTCTTGTTGTTTTAGCCTGCCGCATCGTGAGAGTTGGCAGGTATAATATGTCCCTTGGGAACTTAATATGTCTAGGCCCCGGTGGCCATTTGCCCGCCGCTTCTAGACGTCCAGCTGTCCAAGCCGCCCCAGCAGTTATTGCTATATTCAGTGGCTCCTCACAGAATATGATGCCCAGTCCCATTATCGGCATGGAACGCATCGCTCCCGTAATAGCCCTGAACAAAAAATGCAAACACGTGGCACAGAGAGACTCGATATAATACTAATTATTATTCTCCTGTGTATGACTCGATATAATTCAAAGATAGATCATCGTGACCACGTGAGTTTCAAAGTAAATGATGAATTGGCAAAAGAAATAACAGATTGGATTCCTCAATAACAAAATGTTTTTGTTGTTAATTTAACCGAAATTTTTACAAATAGATTCTCAACTTTACTCGTGTACAAAGTTAAACGTAACACGAAAGAATTCAAATTTAAGCATTATTCGTTCGCAATTTCTCGAAGGAACTTCTACAAATTATACGCCACTATAATAACGATTTCATCAGAGAGAAACTGAGAGTAAACATGCCCAGAGGAGGCCCAGCTATTAGTGAATGGTAGTGGCGCCTCTGCGGCCCATTTCAGGAAGTAAGGTCCACAAACAGTGAAGACTTGAACCAAAATTTGTCAGTTTCTGTATTATCTCTCTAAAATCGTGGACCTACACTTGGCCTCTACCTGCTACCCAACTGCTACTACCTAGTCGCTCATGAACGTGCGACGCACACAGACACAACGCGTTGAGCAATATTTTGCCGCCCTCAGCGCCGGCGTATCCCTCGTCTAGTTTCCTTTTCTCACTAACAGAAACGCGTAAGAGTGAGTGAGCGCGTAAGAGGGTAGTAACTAGTAACTTCCCACTTACTCTTTCACTCACTCTTACGCGTTTCTGTTAGTGAGAAAAGGAAAGTAGACGAGGGATCCGCCGGCGCTGAGGGCGGCAAAATATTGCTCTACGAGTTGTGTCTGTGTGTATCGCGTGTGCATGAGCGACTAGTTAGTAGCATGTAGTAGCAAAGTGTAGATCTACGATTTTAAAGAGATAATGCAGAAACTGACAAATTTTGGTTCAAGTCTTCACTGTTTGTGGGCCTTACTTCCTTAAATGGGCCGCGGAGGCGCCACTACACTAATAGCTGGGCCTCCTCTGGGCATGTTTACTCTCAGTTTCTCTCTGATTTTATAAGGTTAGAAATGAGTAACGGAATTCTACTAAACCGTGAATATGTCCGTTCAATATAATCTTTATTAAAGACATTTCAGGATTTCACAAATTTACTCAACCGCGGGTGGCAAGTAAATAGAGTTTAAATATGTGAAACTTCATACGTTCCAAATTAAGCGCAAATCGCGAAATAAAACAGAATTCGACTATACGAGATTTTCTAAGTTCGAGTTTGAATGCTAATCACGAAGCAAGGTTCTAATATGAAAATTTTATAAGTCCGAATCGGAAATTTAACGCACATGATCAAAAAACGAGAACTTAGTTTATTCAACGGCAGTTATTCGACAGGCCGAAGAAAATAAAATTCTTTACGCAATTATTTAAGAGAATCGATAAATACAAATTTAAACGAAATACCTCCGCAGCTTGGTATAGCATACGCAGAGTTCTTAATGACGGTGGGCTTCCACAGTTGGGTAGAACATACGCAGAAACCCAAACGACATGTAAAAATATCAAGTTACCAGAATATAATGCAAAAAAAGACGCCGCAGCTTGGTATAATGTACGCAGTGTCTTATAGAAAATATGACAATATCAAAGAAAATGTCAATGCGAAAGGAAACATCGCAGCTTGGTAAAGCGTACGCAGCGTTTGTAAGAGTTGAATATACTCACGGATCTAGCGGCGAGTAGAGACAGCAATCGAGAACCAGGAAGGCAGGCAGTTCAAGAGAAGTCCGTTACAGGCTAATTAGAGGGAAGCCAACCCGAAAAGAAGATCACGACTGAATAGTTGCGATCCGGTACAAGACGCCGAGTCTGGTCCGTGCGGTCGATTATATCCCCTCTTTTAGAAACTTTGGTTGTGAGAGAGTGTTGCTTGCAGAATGTAGAGTGGAAACTCAGTGTACGCGAGGCGTAGTATTACGCCTAGGTACCCCTGTACCCCTACTCTACCGCGCGTAGCGTGGAGTCCAGCACGGCTGGTTTGCCTATAACATACATAGGGATGTGCCGATATGCAGGCACATCCATACCGTTACACTATAATAAAACCATGTTTCACCATCATATACTCAAAAATACGGCTTTTTGAGGTTATCTCGAAAACCAATCGTGAAAGGTGCTATTTTGATCTCAAATTCAGATTCAGAGTATCAAAATAACATGAGAATATATGTGTCTCGTAAAAAGTACCCGACTTTTTTTTGTATGGCTGTGTTATTAAAAAATTCCTGCTTATTCTTTTCAGGAAGCCGTAAAACAGAGAAATGAGGAAGCAATGTCTTGTTACACAGCTGCTTTAAATGAAACTCCACCAAATGTGAGTATTTTGAAATGCATGCCACTAGAAAGTAATTGAAAAGTTAGTAAGGCTAAAATGCAAAAAAAATTGTTCTTCTCTACCTCTTAGAGAATGATTTTTAGTTGTAACAATTTCAAATATTTTAAAAATAATTAATTATACTTTTTCAATTGATAAGTGTGTGTGTGTGACAGCAATAGACAAATTGATAATGAACTTTGTAGATCTCATTTGCACTGCTAATATCTAAAAACTGATGCAGAGGATTTTCGAAATATTAAAGTTTGCCATTTTAAAATATTTTCATAATTTTAAAAACTTGGATTTTAAGCTCTACATACTGAGCTTCAAACGGCGATAGGTATAAAAAAAATGTCGACAAAAGCTGAAGGCAGGGATTTGTTCGTATAATATTTGTCCACAGTTTCAAGATCCGTTTGAAGGAAAATTTCTTCTCATTTCTTTGAGATATGGCAACATTATTTTTTGTGCTTTTTTACAGATCAGAAGCACATTTAGCGTGCATAACCTTATGTAATTAAGAGCATTCAATAAACCAACTCTAAAATTTTTTAGTTCCCTCTACGGTTACGCCAATGCACTGTCACGGCAGACAACATGGCTGCGCGGGGGATAGCAGATGAATTTCAATTTCACGTCAGTGCTCTCAGGTCGAACTAGAAATTTACCCCTATAAGTTGTAGGGCTTGAAATAAATAATTAAACGAATTATGTACGGTTTAAGAATGGATCTTTATTCTATGATCTTTATTCTACCAAGGCAAGAGAAGAGAACAACTAACTTGACACGTGTGGTCAAAAGCATAGGCATAAGTGACTCATAAGAGAGTCTATTGGCGAAATATCCTTTGTATAAAGTGAACTGAGTCACCTCTTTCTAAATACTAAAAAATGTTAAAGATATAATATTCGTTCGCTTTTTGTACTAATATTACACGAATTCTAACAACCCCCTCCACATCCACTATTTTAATTAAAAAAAAAAAGTAATTTAGTAAATATATGGTTATTTATGAAAATTTTCTTATATAATTCAAGTAGATATTTAAAAAGTTAAAATTTCAAAAGTTTGCAAAATTATATTTGATAAATTGCTTTTTTTCAATAAAATAGTGGATGTGAAGGGGGTAAATTTCTAGTTCGATCTGAGAGCACTGTTTCACGCCGGGAATCTTATAATTATGTACAAGTCCGGCATTATGAAAAGAACGAGGGAAATAGACGAAATTCTATAACTCCCAACTATAATTCTGTAAAAGAGAATTTCGTGATTGATAACACACAAAGCCGTAAAATGTTACCAAAGTTCAAGAACACCATGTGAGTAAGCGAGTGATACAAATTTTCTTTCTGTAAGATGTCGCTGATGGCGTTACAGTGAAAGTCTGTCGCTTTAGATGTCAACATTTTATCATTTTCGGATGGTGTTGGTGAATTTTGGACACAAAATACGGCTTTGTAAGTTATCAATCGTGAAATTCTCTTTTACAGACTTATAGTTTGGAGTTATAGAATTCCGTCTATTTACCTCGTTTTTTTCATAACTGCTGGAATTATGCATAATCAAAACATTGCCAGTGTCAAATTTAACTTCCCGCACAGCCATGTTATCTGCTGTGATAAATATTGTCTGACAATGTAGATGTCAAAATTTTATCATTTTCGGATGGGGCTGTCGAACTTTGGTAACATTTTACGGTCTCGTATTTTACATAAATACCGGAGTCGTGCATATAATTATAAGATTCTCAGTGTAAAATTTAATCTCCCGCGCAGCCATGTTGTCTGCTGTGATAGTGGTACACTAGTCCGTCTGAGAAAATAAAGATTTTTACAGAATTTTACCAACCCCAACTGTTTATAATCGGAAACCCAGTGATCATGTACAACCCCTAATATTAGGTAATTACTCTTTACATTCTAATCTTTGACCAGGTGTTATACTCTGAACTCCTATACATAGGAAATCGCTCATTGGCGTAGCCAAAAAAATTTCAGAGTTCGTTTATGCAATTCCCTTAAATATGTGTAATTTTCAACTTGTGTAATTGAAGATATTAAAAATTCTTTCTTTGCATTTCGCTGTAAATTATGGAAAAGAAGATTTTTAACCCATCAACTGAATACAACATATGAATATCCGGTTATCCTTTTCCTGATCATTCAGATCGCCAGATTATTTGAACTGGAAATCTGTAGAATGTGTTTCAATTTTCGATCGTCAGGGTTTAATTGAGTATTATTTTCGATCGTCATGATTCTCCGGATCATCTGGATATTTGACTATCAGTATCATATTCCGTCGCAATGAATCTTGATAATCGTGTGACATCACTCTCAGCTTTCTATTGGACCAATGACGTGTACGTGATGATGTACTGGTCCCATTTTTTTGCATTCTTATTTCAATTTAATTTTTTTATGTTTTGACATTAGAAAAAATTTTTTTAGAGATACTGAATCAAATTTATTCTACATAGAATAATTTCAATTCACGATCCCTCGTATTTGTGATGTCCACAATATTTACAAAGTTCACAATCACAGGATATTCAGGGCTCACAGTGTCGCACGCCAGCGTGCTGGCCATTTTTATTTAAATATTTTCTTTTGCCTACTTGTACTTCGTATCATATACCTAAATAAATAGATACGGCCCTGAGCCTGAGTGGCGTTACATCATACGGCGTTATCGTGGTACGAGGGGATCTCCCGAGACCTCCCGCGATTCTATGGTGGTTGTCTGAAAGACGCCCTCCAAGATCCCGGTTTAGTGTTTCGAGAAAATGTCTGAAGATCCGGTAACCCGTTGAGTGCCCCGTCTCACCGTCCGCCCTCTCTATCGCCATGCAAAGGCTCCCTATGAAATCGGCCACGCCTCATTGTAAAAACCGGCCCATCTTGAAGAAAGGGATCACCACGGAATACCAAACGAAGAGCCGCTTCGAAAGCTTGGGAAGTGCCAGAGATTCTCATCCGGGTGATAGTGTGTGACAATTCTAATCGTATTTCACCCTCCAACCGAACTTTCAACAAACCGTACGCCTCTGGGATACAAATATCTTCATCCCCGCAATCTAGTGTCAACAAAATAAAGACATTCGACGATGTCACAGACTACTTGTGCCGATTCAGTGCTAGAAACGCGTTCCCCCTTTGACGAGGTGTCTTCTATCGCGATACTCCCTCCTCACCCCTCTCTCCAGGACTCCACGGCCATGTGTTATTGTGTTAGAGTCTCCATCCTTCGCGACCACTACAACAGTTACCATATATTCAGAGCTCACCGTTGAAGATTTGCAAGATTCATACTGGTTGACGGGCTTACTAGTCGAGGACGTAGATCAGGAGTCTATGTTAAGTCCAAAGAGTTGGACACAGTCTTAACGGTTCGGAGGTTAGTGGAGACTACCGACGTTGATGATTCGCTTTTCTGAGTAGACTGAATTTCTGTGGCTAATCCACCGGTTTTTATTATTGGCTTAATTGGCTTTAATGTTCAACTGAACTGCTTCTACCCTTATAATTCCGAGTTATCGTGGATATTATGGTATGTTCTCTTTATCTTGATGATGCGTGTAATATACCATACTTTGGAACTGATGACGAGACTGATGGTTAATATTTCGGGTTCTTTGACTTGATAGCTAACACATTGGATAAATACATAGTTGGAAGTATTGAATATACTCGAATTTTAAGTCTTTAAAAGTTGCTTTGTTGATTAATGATTTATTATAATAGGTGACATGTCGTCAAATATTAGAGCAGATTGAAAAACGAGATGGTTCAATTCTCTTCCCGACACCTTTAGATTTTATTTTTTTTTTTATTTAAAAATCTAAAAGAATTAAAAACTAGCTGTGAATTTGATATTGGTGGTACAAATATACCCTACAAATGTAATCAATTTATCAACAACTGTCTTCAAGTTTTAGTGGCGACAAAAACCGGCGACATCCATACATATTATACACACATCCATACACACATCCGGACAATTGATTAGAATGTTGTATTAGGCATTTTAATTAAACCATTTTTAAAATATTGAGAAAAGTGACAACTACAAAGCTTCCTCTATGAGGAAGCAAAATGTCAATACATAAAACAAAAAAATTGAAAGTAAGAAGCATACAAAAAAAATGGGACCAGTATTCCGCCATGTCCACACCGTTGGTTCTGGGGAAAACTGAGAGTGGTATCACACGATGGTTCGGATTTATTGCGATCCGGAAAAACGTGACAATCAGGATAGCCGGATTTTTATTGTATTCAGTTGATGGATTAAGAGAATGTACTATTTCCTCTGACAAATACATTTTCTCAGATCAAGAAAATATACATTTGTTCCAAAGCATACGGTACCAAGTACATATTTTCTTGTACCAAATCCATATTTTATTGTCCCTGTTCGTACCCATCATTGACTTGAAAAAAAATAAAATTTACTTGATTCAAAAACATTTCGTTTTCCGTGCAAAGACACTTACATATAGTTTTAGAGGGTGCTGATTCCTAATATGAAGTCAGAATTTCAAAAATAAAATGGCGGATCCAATATGGCGAATGAGTATTTCAAAAAATTATTGGATCAACTTGAAACGTCCTAATTATGGGTGTTCGAGCTAGTACCCGAACTAGAATTGCTGGATTGTGGATTGATTGGTAGAAGTAAGAGAAAGGTTCACTTTTTGTTAGGAAAAGTGAAATACAACTCATTTGTAGAGAATCACTCTTTATTACACATCATAACACTACAGTATTTCACAATACGCGAAATCATAGATCCGAAGGAAAGAAAATAGGAAACCCCAATGTTTCCTAACCTAAAAGGAACTACCGGTTCCTTGATTAGAATTACGGAAAAACCACGTACAGTAGACAAGGGCCGCGCGACACAGACAGGGTACCGAGCCGTGGTAGAGTGAGACCGAACTCCCCTCTCTCCCCGCTCCTACCTACTCGATCCACCAGGTGAGGAGAGAAGAAAGCCAGAGACGCACACAACTCGGCAATTAAAACACACATTTAGCAGACACGAACAATATCGAGGACGAAACTATTAAATAATACTATTTTTTTTTTTTTAACTTTTTAATATTTTCGTCCGCGATATTGGAAGTAGTATAGCTATGAGGGTATGACATCACTTATCCGTCGAACAACATTCTGTTCAGTGCTAAATTACCCTCGGTCGGTAATATACAGGGTGCGCCATATTTTATGTCGGTATGTAACTTCTAAAAAAAACAACCGATTTCTATATATGAGATATTTTTATTCAATTTGATCCTTTACAATTTATTTGCACTAGGTTTTGAAAACAACATCAATTATGGTAAGTGGCTGCCTTTATTAGTAACAGCAAAATGTGCCCTTTTTGCTGCGTTTTCCATTACCTTTTCGAGAATCTCGGGTTGTATAGCGATAATTTCGGCTCGAATGTTTGCCTTGAGCTCGTCAATGTTCTGAGGCTTGCTGGCGTATACTTTGCTTTGCAAGAAACCCTACAACATGAAGTTCGGTGGGGTCAAATCTGGAGACCTTGGTGGCCACTCAATGTCGCCTCTCTTTGACATCAGACGTCCAGGGAAATTTCGTTGCAGAAACTGAATTGTTTGATTTGCAGTGTGTCTTGATCGTTGATGAACGGCATGTTGATGATCTCCTATTGTCGCATACTCAATATAATTCAATACCAAACGACGAATAGTGTTGTCAAAAGGCGCCTGTTGGTCACGATATTTTGGAAGACATGCACGTTGAGTTAACACAACTGAACGACTATTTTCAATGTACAACGTCACTATTTCGGCACGTTGTTTCGGTGTAAAGCGATTCATTGTTAAAATTGTACTTAATTGACATTTCAAGCAAATGCTTAATCAAGTCAATCTGTTGACAAATGTTAAAGTTATTCAATGTTTCTATACCGACATAAAAGATGGCGCACCCTGTAGATTCTTGCTAGGGGTTGAGCCTCGGCCGATATGTCAGGGATCTACCTTACCTGTCACTGCGCCCTTGAACATTTGAACATTTAAGCTACGCAGTTGGCATGTACGCAGCAATGGCGGTTTTTTTGAATCTCTAAAATACATACGGGAAACCATCTGCACGTGTATCAGTACCATAAGTCGGCGCCTTTGAACATTTTAACTTTCATTCTGCGCAGTAGGCATGTGCGCAGAAATGGCGATTTTTTTGAATCTCTAAATACATACGGGAAACCATCTGCGCATGTATCAGTTATGGGGAGTAAGTTGAAATGGAATGACGCTTTGCTTCAGAAGATGTTGATCGATGCATAGGCTAACTTCTTGGAGAACAGCAAAGGTTGTTTCATATAGTATTCTCGTAAATGGATGATATTTTTGGAGTTCAAGATTAGTTTTTTAAATTTGTTCCAAAGCCACTATATAGTCTCCATAAGAAACTTTCAAGAGTATACGGAAACTTCCACAGTCGATGCATTGTTGCTTATCTTGATCGTCAAAGTATAATGAAATGAGGTTGAAATAGTATTTGAATAATTTCCACTCATTATTATTTAAAAATATGGTTGCCTAAGGATGGCTCGCCAAAAGTTTTACTGATGACGTTAATTTTCCATCTTTTCGAAGTTCAGCACCAGCAATAATTTGTTTAGTGTCTAAGAAAAATTCCTTTCGTCGAGATTAATCGATTGACCTACATGATTAATGCCTTTAATTGAAAACTAAAGATATGAATAATTGTAATTATTAAAAATTAATTTTTCGACTATAATTTTTCAAATAATCAAAATTCAAAGCTTACGTAAGAGGAATTTCAATGAGATTGTAGTGAGATTGACTAAATATCAATCAATTGAATGCCAATTTGAATGTTTCAATTTGTAAGTAATCTGAAAAATCTTTGTCTAAGATTCGAAATATTAGTTGTGGAAATAAACCTTATAAATTTAATCAATTTATCTACAAATGGCTTTAAGCTATAGTGGCGACATCTATCCACATACATGACTTAAAAATTGATTAGAATGTTGGTATAAACATTTGTCAATTAAGGTAATACTAGCATAATTTAAAGTTGATGTAAGATGTTTCCGAGAAAATAATGCTTAATGTTTCCTCTATGAGGAAGAAAATGAATTTGCAACCTGAGAAAGCAAGGTGCTTAAGAATGAGCACAAAAAAAAAATAAATATAGTTAAATGGAACCACCACGATCGAATTCACAGCTATTTAGAGGTACGACCACAACGGGTTAAAAACAAAAGTTGGCCAAAAGTTCACCACTGTATTCCTCGTTGAAAGCTACTTCAAGAAAGACCTTGATCTCCCTCAAAAATATCTTACCTGAGGAAATATTTAGCCGCGCTGGGACTTTCGTGGCACCCTGTATCTTATTTGTGTGGTCTGAAACATGTATTCTTAAATAAAATTTATAAAATAAGCCACCACAAAAAGACCCCTAAAAGACCTAATTTAGCTACAAAAAATAAGATGTCGATATATTTTTATATTTTATCAGATGCACCGCATTCAAAAGTGTCTTCAGAAGTTATTGAGAGCGCTTCACAAGGACAGACATCATACAATCGCTCATTACAAGCACCTACTGGACAGCAGTCTAGAGCAAGCAAATCGAGAAAAACCAGTTACTTTGGAACACTTAACCGAAATCAATAGGATCGCTAATCAGAGTATTCTCATGCTAGAACGGTAACTAACATTATATTTTATATCTAACAATTTTAGACATCATTTAGACTTCGAAAAATAAATATTATTTAAAAACTGTAACAAAATTTATAAATGTTTTAATTTCAGACCCACGGAAAAAGGTGAATTTTCATAACACAATTTCCTGAAAAAAAACTTTTAAAAATTTTATAATGTTAAGGCTAATTTTATAATGATAAGATTATATTGAAAAATGGAATTCAAAAAAATAATACTAATCTAAAAAGATGATTGAGTCGATGTCGAAATATCGTAACGACTATTCCCACACTCGTGATTCGTCGTGTGGGTATCGATTGTGATTTTCGACAATCGATACTTGCCGGCCGGAAATTCCGCGCATTCATTTTGATAAGGTGAAGTTTCGCTCGAGCATTGACTATCCGAAGCTTTCCTCTCATTCTTGTCAATTTATTCACACTCCAATTTACCTGGCGGGTATACTAAAATATATGTTAAGATGGGCCTCCTCAATATGAAATAGTAACAAATATGTTTATTTGGAGCTCACAGATAGATCTGCAATTAAATGCATAATAATATAAATAAAATATAATATAGGGTGGTCCATCTGTTAGTACGAATTTAAATTGAAAAAAAGTACACATCTTTCGATGTGAAATTGAAATAATTGACTGAAAATGAATAGCATATGCATAACATACCATTTATAAATAAAAAATTACATCATTTAAGTGTCCACCACAATTCTTTCTACAGGCCTCCATCCGATGGTTGAAATTTTCGATGACTTTCCAGTAAACTGGGGGAAATGGCCTCAATTTTTTTTAATAACATAAATAGTTCGTTGGGAATTGGCATGCACTTTATTTGAAAATAGCACCAAAGAAAAAAATTCAAAGGGTTCAAATCGCACGATCTTGGAGGTCTATTCTCATCGGAATCCCTGGAAATTCAAATTCTACGATCACCAAACTTAATCGCCTATAAGTTTATTGTTTGAAGACTTATGTTATGTGTTCTGTTGTACCGTCTCATTGGAACAAAAGGTCGTCTTCATCCATTTCATCCAATTTTGGGCACCTAAAGTCCATCAGTATGCCACGAAATTGTTCAGAACTCCAATGTGAATTGACCACCAAGATCGTACGAGTTGACTCCTTTGGATGTTTTTTTCATTGGAGTTATTTGAAAAGTAAACTGTACACCAATACCTCCACTAGCCAAAGCTTCGGATTGAAATTCATTCCGAACCAATTCAAATCATCCGGAATTTGTATCCGAATCAAACAGTTTCATTCCGATAGAATTCGAAAAAAGTTTTCAATCCGAATTAATCCGAGGCTTATTCAAAATCAATCCGAATCTTTAATCCGAATGAATCCGGTTAATCCGAATCAATCAAAATTAATCCGAATGATTCTGGTAAATCCGAACTTTCAAGCCGATTGAATCCGGTGTCACGGCCCGAGCGAGAGGTATTTGTGGTTTTTTTTTTTTTTAATAGGCTTAAGGGAGGTTGGATTTTGTTGATTACGTCAGGGTGGTAAGGCCTGACTTTCTTTTTGTTGTGGGGACGTTGTCACTAACAATCCTATGGGGGTTGTGTTGTCCACTCAAAAGATTATTTCAAATGAAATACAATTTATCATAATAAAAGAATGAAATGTGAATACAAATATATATAGATGAACAAGTATATTAAGTGGAGAAGTATAGGTTAATAATAATACTAATTTTACATTTCAATCCGAAAGGGCAAGAGGAAGAAGGTTTTTGTCGCTTTCGTCTCTATAATTCGGAGGACTATGGTGTGTTCACCGTATTTTTGAACGATTGCGATCTCGAATACTTTAAAGGACTCACGGAGTGATTCGGTCACGAAACGATGCTAACAGAGCAACAGACTGGAACCAATAGACAATCTTCAAGAATTATCCTGCAGTTTAAATACTGTTGATAATTGGGGCAATTGAATGGAAGTGGTTTTCCAAGAATTGAATTTTGCTCATTCGATTAAATAATTTATAATTAACTATGAGTCTGTATGCATCGGCAGTGAAGAATTTCCGAGATTTCTAAGAAATGTCGGCGCGTGGCGCAGTGTATGAGTCACCCTCCATATATCATAAGCGTGTTTTGTAAATACGGCATAATTAATTGATTAAATGAACTTACCTGTGTGAAGTTCAATCATAATTATACTAGCCGTCTCGTCCGAATAGATCACA
>JAUEJJ010014143.1:0-15284 GCA_032164275.1 Synergus coniferae | reverse complement strand
AAATCAGCTCGAAACTCATGTTAAAGCTTTGAAAGTCAGAGAAACTGAGTCATTAAATCGGGCGAGTTCGACGAGTATTTCGTGCATTTTCGGCTAGTCTACACAGCGAGTAACACCACCGACTCACCGAAACGCTGCGTTTGCATGTATTTCTCCCAGAGGGAAACGTGGTGGGGGCCGAAAAATCCCACGTTCTGGCATCTCTGAATCAATTCACCGGATTCGTCAAAGAGCGTTTGCTCTCCCTCACCATTACTTGAATCAACTTTAACCCTTAATTCAACAGAAGATCAACACACTCAGAAGGAGCTGGAATCTAATTTAATTAAACTGACAGCTTCGGATTTATATCAATCAGACGTAAGTCTTCCAGAATCACAAACAATCAGGTCACATCTGGATATGTCCGAACTTTCCTCGAATACCGGACTCAGAGGATCGACAAACGACATGCCACCAGATACTCCTTTCTTGTTCAAAATAGGTACCTCGTCGCGATCCTATATTAACATCGAAATAGGTGGATCAACAAAGCAGTCAAGTAGATCGATTGTAAGCTCGATGCCAATATGTCAGGTGCCGCATTAATGGTGAATGGTTCAATTGAAACCATTATTGGCGAAGCGCACCTACCAATCACTTTTTCAGGGACAACTTACTTCATGGATGTCAATATCATACCTGGTCTAGCTGATACCTGCATCTTGAGCATGGACTTCGGAGAGACGTTCGGAATTGTCATGCATTTACGTGACCGGTAATTATGGCGGGCTGACGAGACAATTATAAATTTTGCGTTTGGTCGAGAAGATGAAGGCACTTAGGATTTCTGCAATGACATAGCATTGCTCAAGGATACGGAAAAGGATCAGTTGGAACAGTTTTTTTAAAGTATAATCCCACCTCAACCTGATAAGCTGCCTCCTGCTAAGTTCGTCGAACACGTCATCGACACACACGGGCATGCTCTCATCAACAGAGGAACCATCGAAGATCCCCGAAGGTGATCGAAGCTCTCATAACTTTAGCCGATGGGTTAATAGAACAAGATTTAATAGAACCATCTAACAATGAGTGGTGTAATCCAGTCGTAATGGCTATAAAATCGAATGGAGATTATCCTCTCTGTATAGACTTTCGTAAAGCGAACGAAGTCTCTAAAAAGGATACGTATCCCCTTCCTCTTATTACGGAAATCTTAGAGCGGCTCAGCTCAGCTCGCTATATTTCAAATCTTGATCTCAATCTAACTTATTACCATATTCCTTTAAGTAAGGAACTTAAAGAAAATATAACTTTCATAATCCCAAGTAAAGGATTATGTCATTACAAGCGCATGTCGTTTGGTCTCACAGGAGCTCCAGCTACATTTCAAGGTCTTATCGACAAGATCATCACGCCGGAGTTGAAATCACAGGTCTTCGCTTATCTAGACATCATCGTCGTCTCTGAAACTTTTGAGGATCACCTTTACTAGTTGGAAAGAACCATCAACAGGCTAATTGAAACCAGACTCACACTAAGTCCCGGTAAATGCAACTTTTGTTTGCCGGAGGTTAAATACCTCGAATTCAAGGTAAACAAGGATGGTTTGCTGGTAGACGATGATAAAATCAAACTTGTCCTCGAGTACCCTCGACCAAGTAAGTTTCTCATGGAAGAACAAGCATGAAGAAGCATTCCGGATTTCAAGTTACCTTTCGTCATCCAAACAGACGCAAGTTAATCAGGAGTTGGAGCTATCGTACTTTTAGGTTCAGCACGGAATTACTCAACCACAGAGCAAGAATATTTAGCCGTGGTTTGGGCTATCAAGAAATTCCGTCACTATCTCGAAGATTATAAATTCATCATCATCACTGACCATAGTAGCTTAAGATGGCTGTATAAATTGAAAAATCCAACTGGCCGATTAGCCAGATGGGCGCTGGATCTATTGTAATACTCCTCATAATTTCCATGACTGGAAAGTCGTCAATGGAAAACTATAGAAGTTCAAAAATAATCTATTACTGGCAGATCTGATGGACGATCTCCAAGCATGGAAACTTGTAGTTCCCAAGGAAAATCAATAAGAAGTTCTACGAGAACAAGCCTGAACAAGATCAACTCCGAGGATTAATGGGACAGAGGATCGTGCAAGAACCTTGGACGGTCGTAGCAACTGACATCATGGGCCCATTTCCTCGAAGTAAAAAAGGTTATGAGTATTTAATCGTCTTCCAGGATCTATTCACGAAATGGATCGAATTGGCTCCTTTAAGAACAGCCAATGCTCAAACTATTATAGCCACGTTTATTGATCTCGTAATAACTCGTTGGGGAACACCCCAAGTCCTTCATTTCGACAATGAAATGGAATACAATAACAACGCGATCAAGGAAATGGCTCAAGCTTTCGGTATCCATCACTCTTTTAATCCACTGTACCATACTCAAGCTAACCCAATGAAAAGAACGAACAGGGTACTAAAAACAATGATTCGTCCATTCATCAGACAAGACCATAAGGACTGGAATGTCCACTTAAGTGACTTCAGGTTGCAAGTAAATTGGCACCTAAGTTCACAGGTCCGTACGTTGTGGTCGAAGTCGTCTCACCCAACGTCTACACATTAGCCTCTGAGGAAGGCTGTCTAGCTGGACGTTATCACGCGTCAGACCTTCAGAAATTCATCAACGATGACGAGAACAAAGCCGACCCTAATGACCCAGAGGAAATTGAATGTCAAGTTCAGCTTGATAGAGAGATTCTTGAGATCCACGAATCAGATATAGGAGCTGATTCAAATCGGGATTCTAATCCTGAAATCAATATTGATTTCGGTTTCGGGGATGGTGATAATCAACAGGAAATCGAACCGGAGCCTCCGCGTCGTATGCGACTTCGGAATATGTCGTACTCGCGATAAATCGGTCAAAGTGCGGTCCTAGAACTTTTAAAAATTGCGCAGCGTTATCACAAACTCTAATTCAAATCCAACTGAAAAGTTGACAGAATTAGAGTTTTTCTACATTGGTGGCTTTCAAATTCCATCAGCCTTAATATTTTATTTTTAATTGATAGCGACCAATATTGTGCGATTTAAAAGTAAGGATTTATATTTAAAATGAGCGAAAGAAAGAAGCGAGAGAGAGAATGAAAGACTGCGATAAAGAGCGTATATACGAGTAGTTGTTGTCTGACTCTCGGAGCGATAACCATGTTAGACCGGTGCGAAAGATTGTACGTATGTACAAAAAAGGAGCAAATACTAAGAGTGTAACTTATTTAGACCGAACAAACAGTATAACCAGTTTATTCTTTCTTTTACATTTGTTTCTTAATTGTTTTAACATCTATCCAAAGAAAGGACTAACATTCTATAAGGTTTATTTTTGTTATGATATAGATTTCATATTGATTTTGATTAAAATTAGGTTTGTTTCTAAATTTTTACAAGATTTATCCCAAGAATTACTAACATTCAGTTAGGTTTTATTTGTTTAGAGAATATAAATTCTTTGTTTTTTGGTTACTTTCTTGTCCCAAGAAAAGAATGGCGCCCAAAAATATTAATTATAGTTTTAGTTTACGAGACTGAACGCGCGCTTGTTTAATTTCTTTTTAAATATCATCTTTTAAGAATACAGATTTAAAATACCCCGCGTCACGAGCGATTATCGATATATGAATAGGCCGTGTCAGAACTTCGATTTGACTAATAAGGAAAAAGCGTTACGTTACTAATCGATGCCATGATTTTTTTAGAATAGGATAAGCCTTGATTTATTTAGCTTATTTATAGTCATTTGTTTACTTAAAATTTCGTATTGTGTGGAGTTGTGCATGACTTCTCCAGAGACCCAGTTAAAAAAAGTCGCGTCACAAAATATATTCAAAAAATCTGTTTTTGGAAACTGGATTTTGTCAAATCAGGAATAAATTAGAGGCAAAAGAAATTGATAACGAGGCAAGAGAAACTCTGTATAAAACTTGAGGATAAAAGAATGTGAGCAAAATGCCACTCATAATGTAGACACGTGTGCGGATTAATCCAGACGCATGCATGCACTCACCACGCCCGCGCCATACAGATGTGTCCGTAAATTCGATGCCTACCGCTCGCATTTTATAGATGATTACGTGCGTGTAAATAAAATCGAAAATTTTCAGCGTACATTTAACCCTTCGATGGCACACTGGGGTCAAGATGATCCCAGGCTGCCCCAGGCATGTTCAACCTTAATTAAAATATAAATAAATATACCTAATATTTAAAATAAATTTTGATCTGAATAACCCACAGCATTCTTTGAAGTAACTATCCAAGAGTGTGTAAAAAAATTCAGCTACTTAGAATAATGAACTGGCTCTTTGCGGGAAGTCTTTTTCGCTTGGGGTCAAAAACCGGTGCCGGGATGTGAGTTGTGAATTATTAACTTCCTAATCTCTCTCGTAAAAGTAAATGTGGTGTCTGTAAAACCTGAAAGATTACAGATTGTTATCATAAGGGTTAAAAAAATAATACTTTTTCATTGGGCGAAAAGAAATTTTATTTATTTTAAGGAAGAACCCTCGGTACAGCCATAAGTTTGACAATGTCGCGTTAACTCGAAAAGCAATGTTAGCTAAGAAATTCAAAAATGCGTGTTATTCGAAATCGTGCATAAACTAGAGCACGCGGAGCGGATGCGACGTTGTCATATCTTAATTTCACTGAGTTTTGAAATTCGTGCGCTTGTCATGTAATGTACTATTTCGAAGCAGATATGGATTTGGGAAAATATTCAGTATATCTCAGCATTTTTTCATTTGTCAATCCTTTTACACTCATGTGCCGAATCTGTGCACTCCCGTGCTGAGCTGGGTTCACGGTTGCCCCCCCCCCTTCCCTCGAGTGCCTATATGAACTTTCGAAGAGCTCGTTCGCTCAAATAGTCAGGGACATTTTAGAAGTTATTTACGTGGTGACCATGGTAGCGAATTATTGGGAGCACTGGTACCCGGTTCAGAGACGATATATACGATTCTGAGTTTTTAACTGAATCCATGCTCCCTCTCTGTGCCGCCCAGACCCGCAGCCGGCACAGATTCGTCAAATGAGTGTATATCCTACAAAAAGTGCGTCTTCCCATAACATCACACGTTATTTTCAATCATTCATTTCTCGATTACGAATGCTCTGAAAGGTTCCAAAATTTTAATCAATCAGAGCTTTAGTGCATTTTACAAGGGGACCTTACGACGTTCTATTTTTTGTTTTTATCGATACTCTCCTCAATGATAGATACCTATAAGAGGGTTTCTGAGAAAAATCAAGAAGGCGCAATTCTTAGCCATTTTCGAGAAAAATGCATTTAAAGAATTGCGTGCAGATGGTCATGGCCCTGGCGTAAAGGTGCCTCCAACGGGTCGGAGGCTCAGCTGGTAGAGCGCTTGGCTGGTGGTCGCGAGGTTGCACGTTCGATTCTCGCTGCCTGCACTTATTTTTTTTTACATACAAAACTGTTTATTTATTCATTTCTTAATAATTATTAATAAAATTATAATATTTAATGATTATTTAATCATTTTTTAAAATAAAAACTCTGGTTTTACGCTTTATTATCTCTCACTTGGAAAGTTGTATATTTTCTTTTAAATTATTAATTATTTACTTATTTGTAGTATTTATATTTTTAAATTAAATCAAGAATAAAGTATTTGAAATGAAAATTGCAATGTTAAATACGAAATCAAAATGTTTTCTACAAAATAAACAAATGAAACACGGGAATAATAGTCAACTATCTTTGATACATTTATTAACTTACATTAACATTTATTCTGCAAAATTATTATTTATATCGTCAAGATTGTGTATTATTAATATTATTATTATTATTATTTCATTTGAAACACTCTGTTCCTAATTTAATTTAAAAATATAAATAGGTACTACATTCAGGAGAGTATCGATAAAATCAAAAAATATAGAACATCGTAAGCTCCCCTTGTTAATACAACTAATATCCAAATATCAAATGATTCTCATTTGTAATTCTATAATATTACCGAGGGTATTCCCTTAATCATACTTTGAAAATCTCGCAGTTCATCGTCACGCGTGCGACTTTCATGACGAGCAAGCAATATGCAAAGACATCTGCTTAATGTTTTTCACGAGGAAGCAAGATTCTCATTAAATGAGTACAGCTTTTCATTTTTTAACAACTTCGAGCAAAAATAGTTGAATTTTCTAACTATTTTTAAGTAATTTGAAGGAATTTTAATAGTTATTTCAAAATACCAAAGACGATTTTTAGAGATTATAAATTACTTACGAAATTTTAAGAATTTAAGTGATTTAAATAATTTTCAAGAGATACTTAATGTTTATAAAAAATTTGGAGTGATTCAAGAAAACTTCAGAAAAGTTTAACGATTTTCCAGAACTTTCAGATGATTTCAAAGATTTTAAGATCTTTTAATTGATTTTAAGGAATTTCAAGGAATTTTTTAAGGGCATGTAATTACCATAAGAGCAAATTTAGTTTCCCCAACTTTACGCACGAAATAATAAATATTTTTTTTTTGAAACTAGGTCATTTACCTTCGTCTAAAACGAAATCTTGAACTGTTCGACAATATTACTACTCGGTTCCTGATTCTGATTAACAATTGTATAATGTCAAATTAAGAATTTTTTCAATAAACATTCGATTTTCGTGTAAAAAAATTGGTTTTCCCTTGATTTTCAGTTAAAAAAAGTTACAAATTACTAAAATAGGTGAAGAGATGAACTGTGATGACTGACTTCATACTGGATATATTCCATTAGAAATATATACAAACAAATTTTTGTGATTTGAGTATTGTTACCGCTACAAAGTTTCCTCTATGAGAAAGCAAATATAGTAGTTTTATGCTGCTTTGATTTGAAGAGGACAGTTAATAAATACAATTTTAATTTATTTGTAACAAAAATATTTACTATGTTGAACAACACAACATTTTGATACAATGACTATATTTACATTAACTTAAATTTAATTTAAAATAGATTCGATATAATAACAATACAATATAATACAATATCAGGATGTTTAATGCTTGCTTAACAATATATTTTAGATTCATAGTTATTTCTCAGTTATTTACATATAATTTTTATTTCTCCCAGTCAATTACTCCCTAGCATAATACATCGAAAATGCCCAATAATCGAAATTTTGTAGAACTAAAAAGAATTCCCGCGCTTTCATTCAATTCTCAGTCATACCTCAATGTCTCACATTCCATGATCTATGTAAATTGTATTAACTCTTTCAATTTCTAAAAGTGACTTTTAACCGAATTACAAAATTGATATTAGTAGTTAAAAGAGTTACTCATGAATGGAAAAGATAATTTTCCATATTACAATTTTATAAACTCGACATTAGTACAAGTAGATTAATCGTTCATTTGGAATCAACGATCAAATGAATGAATGAATGGGTTAAATTATTTTACAAAAACATTTTGAAAGATTAATCCGCCATTATTTTTTGCGACTTAAGAATCGTTTATATATTAGTAATATTTCGTGATAATTTTGTAACATCAATATGCCATCATTTTTAGGGAAATAAACATAAGATAGGATCCGATTTTAAAATCGCAGAATGAATATTTGTGGTTTACTTGGTTTCCCCAGAGAAAGCTTTCTTAGGCATTCTCTAAAATAACCAATAAAAGGCTCAACACGATAATTGCTGCCTTCTATTACCTGAGCTACATCAATGATAAAGTCCTGCACAGTAGGTGTTTGTTATTGTTGTCGCGGTTATATTGTGTTATATTGGAGTGTTGGGAGTTTCTTTAAATTTATTAATTATTATCGTATTTATTAAATATTATCATGAGCCTCTCAAATGAACATTTTATTACATACTTCTGGTTTACTTCATTAAATAATAAATTGTCGTAAAGAGAGAACTTCAGTGAGTTGTAAAAAAGATGTGTAATTTAGAATAATTTTAACGCACACATTTTTTTTACAGAAGACGACTTAACATAAAGGAGTATTGCATGATGTAAAATAAATTTGGACTAATCCAAATAATTGATGAAAGTTATATATGAATGCGATAATGAAGTCACAGAATGTGAGTGTATAGAAATATACTATACTTTCTGTGTAGGTACTGGTAAGTGATAACTGAATGGAATCCAAGTATTTTTATTAAAGAAGACGACTTATAACAAATCAGTATCGGGGGAGTTATTGTTTACCATGATAGTGGATTTTGATTTGTAGGAATAAGTTATTACAAAATTGTAATGACTTGAAAAAGAATTTATGAAAATCATATATGATTAAGGGCAGGAGTAAACTATGACTTAAGTAACGTAAGTCAGCTTCTGATGAATAATGTCCTGATTTTTATAACATTGCGGACATATTAATTTAAGAAGACGACTTAGAACAAATGAGTATACATTATTAATGAAAGGTAATGACAAGATTAAAAGTTCAATTTTTCTACTAGATTTTTTCACTAGATTTCTCTATAGAGAAATCTAGTGATACTGACAGTGAGGGCACGTTAGAAAGTTTTGTGGAAAAAACTACATGCAGTTCTTTGCTTGACTTGTCTTTAATAGCAAGCTTTTTAATTGTATAGCCGGATAAGAGAATGTCAAAGTGAAATTGCTCTAAATGTTGTCGAAGAATATGAAAGAGGTTGATACCACGCATTATTGATGACGGATGAATGTCCTCGACGTTCTACGCGAGAATTGTGCTTTTTTCAATGTATTTCCGACTCTCCTTTAAAGAGATTTTATTCTGAATTGATGTTTTCAGTTATTTCAGAAATTGACAACTTCTCTGCCTTTCCTTGAATTGTCATGTGAAGTAATAATGATACCTGAAAATATAAATAATTTTTTAGTGCAGTTCAAAGAATAGAAATCTTATATAAGACGCGCAACGCGTTTAGGTCGATTTACAAAAACTACATTACATGACCTTGGCTAACTTTAAGGTTGCAGCATGTTTGCGGCAGTTTAAGTAGTTTTATTTTGTGAGTGTTAAATTCCCGTTTGTAGAAGTCAGGCCTATAACTGTTATTTTCCTAAAATCAGGATTATTTTATTTATTATTTCCCTGCTATCTCTGTGTCTACTTAACAAGTCCCAATTTAAGTTTTATAAAAATCACTGTATGGTTAGTTTTCTTTTAGGGGGGGGGCTCCGCCCCTAATCCCCCCGTAGGGATTTCACACCTACCTATAGCACCCGTACAAGGTCTTCGTTTTGGACCCTCCCCTCCTGCCACTAAATTAGCTGAAGGTCCATAATGCACATTTGTTATACCAACAAAGTTTCATTGTGGTTAAGATACATCTTTATCTGCCTTAAGTGTTTGTAGGATGAGATCTACGGTTCGTACAGGTACGGAATTGGCATTCTGAAATGGAAATGTACCATATGTTGACTAAAGCCGAGTGGCAGTGCTGTGACTGTAATTCAGGACGGCTAAATTAAAAATGCATGAGGAAGATACAACTTTTATTCTTCTTTAACGTTAATAATCTTTTTTTTTAATTTTTGTTTCTGAAAAACATAATGCTTTATGTTTTTAGAGTGGGATGAATGAATGAAGGTCCGGATGCAATAAACGTCTTATTGTCAAAGAATTTAAATTTTCAAAAGCGCCAAAATAATTTTTTCAAATTATGTGCTTGTAGAGAATGAGAAAATGGTATTGTTTTTCCTTTATAGTTTTTACATTCTCATCAGAGAGAATGCATTAGATTTGTGTAAAATTTGACCCACCCCGTTTTTGTCAAATGTCCATGTTTTGAGACCCCCTGAACCCAAAAAGCATGTTTTTAAGAATGTGTCTGTTTGTAGATTTTTAGTTTGTGTGCACGATAACTTACAAAAGAATTGACCGTTTGGTTTGGCCTTTGGTATACTCTTTTAGTGTCCTAAAATAAAGGTTAAGTTCGTTACCTAGCTATTTTGGATAAAAATTCAAGAAGTTGGAGCATTTTGAAAATTTTTTAAACCACTTTTTTTTTTAATTTACAAATTCTATGTATGGACGTTCGTAGTCCTCAAGAAGTAGAACAATTTATCCTTATGAGTTTTTTCGATAAAAAAATATGTCAGATTTATGACATTTCGAAAATTCAAAAAAACGCGAGATACAGAAAAAGTAAGTATTTTTCGTTTTAATCGTGAAAACTGTTTTCAAAAAATAAAAAATAAAATTTTCCCGCCAACAAACGTGAGATATGAGAAAATATTACAAAATTAATATGAATAATCGAAGCTTGACGATTAAATATTCCAGAGCACGAAGCGCTACGAAAAAATCGCGCGAGGTTTACTTCAAAAATCGAGCGCGAAGCGCGAGTGTCCTGATGATAGAATCTGATCCTTAACGTCGATAGAACTTAAGTAAATGAGTTCTTCTTTTCGTTTAAAACTAAAATAATTAAAACATAAGTATATAGCATCAATAAAGATAGCTAAGTGCGCAACACGGAGGGCAACGTGTTATGAATGAATGTGTCAAATAATTATCCATAATAGGAAAAATGAAATTTAGAATATTTTAACCTTTAAAATCAGTAAGTTTTAAAAATATAAATCGTCGAAACTTGGTCAAATATTGTTGAAATTGTTTAAAATTTGGTGTACATACTTGGGTTTGTGTTCGCAGAGTTAACGTTGTCCGAGCCGCACGCATATTTATAAAATCAATATTTCTGTTAATTTAGGATGAATTGATCTGAAACTTTCCAGAAATCTTCTTTCAATACTGAGGCACAAATATCTCACTTCAAGATTTTTCCATCTGAAAGTTACCCCGACACTTTTTGTCAGAGAAGCCATAAAAACGTAATTACTTACGGTCTGGTGTCTTTTTTTAATTAAATATTAGTAAACAATAGTATCTTTCTCAACATTTGCTTCTTCTTTAGTCATCACAAAACAATACCGAGTGTACATCAAATTTTAATCAATTTTAACAATATTTAACCAAGTTATGAAGGTGTATATTTTAAAAACTTATTGATTTTAAAGGTTACATTTTTTCAGTTTTTTATTTTTCCTATTAAGAATAATTATGAGACAAGAAGCTGTAAAGGAAAAAAGTTCATTTTCTCATTCTCTGAAACGATCGGACAATTATTATGCGGCTCACGAAGTAATAGTAAGGAGTGTTATCTTTTTATGCATAGGGTCATACGCGTTGCTGTTTTCGTGTCACGTGATATTCTTCCTCTACGCTATATATTTTTAAATATTTGGAGGTTATTTTGGCCAGAACACTATTTACTTCTGGGCCCATAACCTGTTGTTATTTTTAGTGGAATAATATATATATTGTCGATGAAACACGTTTATTATTACATTTAGTAAAAGAACATTACAGCAAGCAAATGGCTTGAAACACAAGTGATCAAAAAAGTAGAATCGCTATAATCGATATCTAAATATGGCGGACATGGCGCGTAAATTTAAACCTGCGGTGATATATAAAACACGATAGTTACAACAAATATAACATTTGAAAACAACGGAATGTAGATCAGTTTTAGAGAGAAAAATTAGATTAAAATTAATTCATATTTTACGCAAAGTAGCGAAAGATTTGCATGTTTTAAAATTATTTTTAATTTTAAGGGCATGTGTTACTTTTACCATTCTATTATAAAAAGATCATGGCATACACGGCGTATATTGATAATCACTCGTGACGAGGGAAATTTTAAATCTGTATTCTAAAAGATATTTAAAGGAAATTAAACAAGCGCGCATTCGGTCACGTATGAGCAAATTTTGATTACCCGGGTTTCTTTCTACAATTTTTATTTTTACAAAAATATAATAGTGTACAGCCGTTCGTGTTCACGTTCTTGACCGTTGTACACTATTATTTATTTTAAAAAATGAAAATTGTAGAAAAAAACCTGGGTTATCTAAATTTACTCATATGGTAACACATGCCCTTAATAATATAAGTACATTATGCACCTAGTAGTGAAAGTTGGTGTTTATACGCCAAGACGAGTAACACAAACTCGCGAGGCATATAAAGACCTTTACTGCATGGTCCACACGATACTTTACGTAATAAAGCATCGTTTGGAGCGTTTGAAGAATGAAGTCACGAAAAAACGGCCCCATTTGAAGAAGAAGAAGAAGAAAGTGCTGTTTTATCAAGACAATGCACCGTGTCACAAATGAATGAAAACGATAGCAAAATTACATACATTAGGCTACGAATTGCTTCCCTATTCACCGTATTCTCCAGATCTGGCCCCGAGTGACTTTTTCCTGTTTGCTGACCTCAAAAGAATGCTCGCTGGAAAAAAATTCAGCACTAATGAAGAGATAATAGCCGAAACTGAGGCCTATTTTGAGGCTAAAGAGAAATCGTACTATAAAAATTGTATCGGAAAATTGTATGATTGCTATAATCATTGTATCGCCCTCGAAGGAAACTATATTGAATAATACGATCGAATTTTACCAAAAAAAAATGTGTTTTACTATGTTAGTCTACGAACTTTTCAGCCGAACTGTTAAATTCATTATTATTTCGGCGCGTTGTTTCGGTGTAAAGCGATTCATTGTTAAAATTATACTAAATTGACGTTTCAAAAAAATGCCTAATCAAGTCAATCTATTGACAAATGTCAAAGTTATTCAATGTTTCCATTCCGACATAAAAGATGGCGCACCCTGTATATATGCAATAAAAGTGTTTTATGCATTGTATTAAACTATTGCTACTTTTGACTCTCTGTTTCTCCATCAGGAGAATATTCGTATATACTCATACATGTAATACTTTTCAACCTTATTGGACGGTCGGGATGTAATAACTCGTCCAACGCTCGAACAGCCACATCACGAAGTAATAGTAAGCAGTAGTATCTCCGTAAGTGAGGGTAGGAGTAGACAAATCCACCGCCAAGAATTATGACGGATTTTTAAAACGTAAGAACTTTTTCTACATTTTGGTCATGCGCGTTGATGTTTTCGTGCCACGTGATATTCCCTCAAATTGGGCATTTTGAGGTTATGTTTAGTATATGGTACCTACGAAGTAGTATAAGAAGATCCAAATCTAAGGGCCTGAGCACAATCCTGAACTAAACACACTGTTGGGTTCGAGCAGTTGGTTCGAGTTTTCATTGTGCGTTACTGTTACCTGTCCCGAAGATAGTTCTGTCCTTTTCTACCGCATTGCTCCATCTCTCTTGTCACGTGATCGCAAAGAGAGATAGGACAATATGATAGAAAAGGACGAAACACCTTCGAATTCAGTTTACGGGTTAAGTTCACGATTATGCTCAGTCCGTAATATAGGAACTGCTAGCATTTTTCCGAACTCTAGCATTCTATTGCGGGAAAACTTGAAACTATTGAATTTTCCCAAGTCTGCCCTTGTTATCTGCTAACCAGCGTAACACAATGTTTGCCGCAAGAGGCGCTAGAAACCGGTAAGGTACATTCTGGGGGAAAATGAGTATATCAAAAATAACCAGGGGGATAACACCAGAGGCCTGTTCAATGTGAAGAAAGTGTCATGAGAATTGAAAACGCCCGTGTGGCGGCGCTAGTAGTAACTTTGCTCTACAAAACTATGCAATCCTATAGGAAAAATATTTGAAAAACGCAAAATAAATATGATAAACCGTTTAAATTCAATTTTTATACATAGTATAGAGTTATTTAATAAATAAGAATTATGTGCTTACTTATTATTTGAATAATATATGGAAAAAGAGTAAAATTCACGTTATTCAAAAAATAAAAATTGTATGGATATTTGGGATTTTTATACAAAGTAATAGCAGGTAATAGAATATCTTTGGTAATAGAAAATAAATAACGAATTCACAAATTAAAGAAAAAAAAATTGTGAAAAATATAAATTTCTAATTTATAAAATTTTCCAATTACAATCACTAATTGATAAAATAAATATGAGTTATTAAATTCTCACAAATATAACAATTCATTTATTTATCAATTTGTAATTTTGTTACATACTTATCTTTTCGATATTTTATATTAGTCCTGGTTGTTCAAATACTTACTTTTAAATATAATGAAGAATTAACAATAATAAATATTTATATTATTATATTTATAATAATAAATATTTTTATCTTTGATTGGAATATTAATAACATTTTAATCGAAAATTATTTTTCGAATTTTCATAATTTAAATTAAAATTAGGTGTCCGCTAATTTCGCTAATTTCTTCTTTTGTAAATTAGCCTTTATATTATAAAAAAGCTAATTTACAAAAAGAGTAATTAGCGAGATTAGCTGACACCTAATTTTAATTTAAACTATGAAAATTCGAAAAATAATTTTCGATTAAAATGCCATTGATTTATTGCCAACCATACATAAAAATATTTATTGTTATAAATATATCATAAATATACTATTATAATGCTATTATAAATATAATCATATAAATATTTATTATTTTTAATTCTGGATTATACTTGTATTTGAAAGTATTTGAACAATTAGAACACTAATTTAAACTATCGAAAAGATAAGTAACAAAATCACAAATTGATGAATTAACGAAATGTTAAGTATCCATAAATAATTCAATTTCAAAAACTCTAAGTTGCAGAAAATATTTAATAATGAACAATTTGTTAATTAATAAATAATTAAATTGTTTTACTTATAATTTCATAAATAGCTAATAAGTTAATTAATTAACTGTTCGGCAGTTTTACATTTCAGGAAGTGAAATATTTGTGAGAATTTAATAAGTCATATTTATTTTATCTATCAGTGATTGTAATTAGAAAAGTTTATAAATCGAAAATTTATATTTTTCACAATTTTTTTTTCTTTAATTTGTGAATTCATTATTTATTTTTTATTACCAAAGATATTCTATTATTTTGTATAAAAATCCCAAATATCCATACATTTTTTATTTTTTGAATAACGTGAATTTACCTCTTTTTTCATATATTATTAAAAATAATAAGTAAGCACATAATTCTTATTTATTAAATAACTCTATACTATGTATGAAAAATGAATTTAAAAGATTTATCATATTTATTTTGCCCTTTTCAAATATTTTTCCTATAGGATTGCATAGTTTCATAGAGCAAAGTTACTACTAGCGCCGCCAAGCGGGCGTTTTCAACTCTTGGGCCATTTTCAACTCGTGGTGTCATCCTCCTGAGGGGGATGAAGCCGAAGGCCTGTTCAATGTAAAGAAAGTGTCACGAGAGTTGAAAACGGCCGTGTGGCGGCGCTAG
>JAUEJJ010014116.1:0-13724 GCA_032164275.1 Synergus coniferae | reverse complement strand
AAGTTCGGAAATTTTTCCTACTACATAGGCGGAAAAAATTCCAAGGCTAGTGGGATATATATCCGACAACTTCATAGGAAAAATCTCCAACCGATCGAGTTATCTGCTGTCCGACGATTTTCGGAGATTTCTCCGAAAAATTTTTTACAGTGTAACCATAAAGAATTTTTTGAGGAAATTGACGAAGAAAGAAGAGGTACCGTACGCTTTGTAGATGAGGAAGCATTTTCGGAAATACAAGGGGTATTCAGACAGTGATGATGCAGGCCTATATAGGTATACTCCTTACGCAGAGCGTAAGGCGTTTAATGTATTGAAAATATTAATGAAACATTCTTAATTATAAATAAAAATTTATATTTCTTTCAGATACTTTAAGTACATCTGATAGTTTACTTGATGGTCCAAATAATTACATTTGGTCTGAAGATGAAGATTATGAAGAAGTTGAGACAAACAATGAGATTTATTCAAGGCAAATAAACCATGCTCTGAGTCCTCTGACTTTGATAAAAAGAAATTTAAAAAAATTAAATTAATGAATTCAGATTTATGCATGAATTTGGGTAGAACTAAATTATCTGATAGAAAAGCTGCACGCGTTTTAGCTGCTGTTTTAAAAAGTTTAGGATACGACTTAGAAAATGTATGTCTTAGTAGAGAAACCATATGGAGAAACCGTATTTTTCTCCGTAAAAATGTTACTGAGTCCTCAAAAGCAAATTTCGAAGTTCCAAATATTAAACTTATTGTTCAATGGGATGGAAAGCTTCTTCCAGATTTAAAGAAGAAACATGAAAAAGTTGATCGTCTCCCAGTTTTAGTATCCAGTGCAGAAATTAAAGAGTTGCTAGGAATTCCAAAAATTGAAAAAGGAACTGGAGAAGCTCAAGCAAATGCCATTCTTCAATTACTTGAAGAATGGAATATTGCTGATGAAGTTGCTGGCCTCTGCTTTGACACTGCTGCTTCAAATACAGGACCAAGCAATGGCACATGCGCGCTTTTGGAGCGCAAACTTGGACGAAGCTTATTATACTTAGCGTGTCGTCACCATATTTATGAATTGCCTCTGAAAGCAGTTTTCGAAGAATGCATGGGTACTACCTCTGGACCAAATGTTCTTATCTTCAAACGATTTCAAGAATCATGGCCACAATTGAATGTCGACAACTATATACCTGGCATGAGCGACCCTGTTGCAAACCAAGCACTTCATAGCGAAAAGCAATTGATCCTTCAATTTGTCTTCAGAAGATTAAAGGTAAGAAAATTTTTACAGTCCCATATTTTTCATTGTATATTATATTTTTAAAATATTTAAATTTATTTTCAAGAATTATATTGCTGTATTATTATTAAAAAAATGTTTATAATTGCAGGAAGCACAACCAAGAGGGGATTATAAAGAACTTTTGGAGTTGATAGCAATATTTCTTGGAGAAAAATCTTATGGAAATTTTCGTTTTAAAGCTCCTGGAGCATTTCACCATGCTAGGTGGATGCCCAAAGCAATATATGCCTTAAAAATTTGTTTATTCCGCGAAGAATTTAAACTTACGAAAAGTGAACTTAATGGGCTTCGCGAAGAATGTTTTTTTATTGTGGTTTTGTACCAAAGATCCTTGTTCACAGTTCATAAACCACAAGCAGCTCCAAATGATGATCTTGTGTTTTTAAAAAAACTTATTGATTGTCCTAGCCTAGATCAAAAAGTTTGTGATGTTGCGCTAAAAAAAATTACAGGCCATCTTTGGTATTTGAGCGAAGAATTGGTTAGTTTAGCCTTTTTTGATAATAATGTCTCATTAGAATGTAAGAAAAAAATGTTAATAGCAATTAAGGAACGTGACGGAGCTGAAGTACCGTCAAAGCGTTTAGAACTGCATTTAAGTAATATTGAAGATGTTAAGGCTTTAACAATAGATAAATTAATAACAAAGCAAAGTAGAAGATTTTTTGAAAAATTGTGCATCACAACCGAGTTTCTCAATTTCTATCCAGAAACTTGGGAATCGAGGGAAGACTACAGAAATGCTTTTCAAATAATACGCGGATTAACAGTCACAAACGATAATAGAACGCGGAGTTGCTTTAATATCAGAGTATAATTCAAACATAACGTATAATGAAGATCAACTGCAATTTTTATTACAGAATGTAAATGCCCATAAAAAAATATTCCAGGTATTGAAAAAAATTCGCTTAAGCAATCTGTAGAAGATTATTTGTCTCGCCTGTGAAACTATAATAATAATTTTTCATTAAATACATATATTGTTATCAACTAGTGAATGGTAAAAATACTTGTAAATCGATTAGTTCTTATATTTGATCTCTTGTATTAATAATTATTAATACAAGATATAGTTATAGTTATAATATAGTTATAATATTATATAATATATATAGTTATAATAATTATATTTAATTACTTTATATTAATTAAATTTTTAAAACATTTTAATTAAAAAAAACTGGTTTTACCAAAATTACGTGTTTTTCTAAACATAGTCCAAAAGAGGCAACTTTTACCTGAAAGAGTGCAATAAATGAACTTACAGCTGTCTGGTCGCACAAGTGCCGAAGCTCGAAAGGAAGGTTGTTAAGTTTATTGAGGCTATCATAAATTTTTCAGCGGAAAACTTTAAGGTCCCTTTTAAAACAAAATTTCTCATTTTTACAAATACAATGTCAACAGCCAGCAAAATTATTTGTTCTAAAGCAAATGCAAATGCAGCCTAACAGATCCAATCAAGTTGTTTCTCCACCTCGTCGCTTAGTATTTAAATTTTTTAAATATATATTTATTACAATTCGAGAAATTTGTCTTCAAAAATAGGGTAACTTTGAACACACATATTTTTAATATAAAAAAAAACTTGCTTGGTTCCCGCGAGCGGTACACATATGTTATTGCGGACTGTTATTCGCATGTACATTTTTTTGCTGAAAATATTATTGTACTGATTGGCTGACAAAAAATTTTTTTTCACCGGAAAACTCCACCCTTGGAGGCGTACTTATCATACTTCTGTCTCTCTCGCACACTCAGCTAGGAGTTCGCACAGGTGTACGCAGTTAAGAAACTCAGGCACATTAACTCGTCGTAAGGATAATTTCTTTTTCATAATAATAGAATAAAGTTGTCATACGTTTAACTGAATAATAAAATAGTAGGACGTTTAGTAATAAATGTTAGGCAGGACGTAGCAGTGGTCAAAATTCTCAAATTGAAAAACATCCTTATAATTTACTTGTGAATATGCATGCATAAATACAAAGCAACTTTCATTGTGTTTCTTTAAATAAATGTACAGACTTACTTTTTAATAATAAGTAGATGCAAGCAGGAAACTGGCTGGACAAAAGCTTCACACTTCACGAAAAAATTATCCAAAGTATTTCTGATCTGCTTGGCGGTTTGAAACTAACTAAAGCTCAAAGCTGACTACCGATCTTCGAAGGTTGAGCTTCCTGCTCTAGGATCTGTCCGCATTTGAGGAAAAGGACCTCCTATTGAGAGAAAGCTGGAAATTGGTTACCTGAAACCTTTTGAACAACTAGGGTTATGGAAAATCCTATGAAAATATATTGTGCGCTGTACCCATAAATCATTATGGAGAAATTACTGGAAAATTTTCATTATCGCAGGGTTCCTATATTGTTATATTTTATGAAGTAAACAACGACCAAAAATTTTTAAAGGATATTAAATTAACACAAATAGTCATATTAAAATGTTCAATATGTATATATGTACCTGCTGAGAATTTACATATTTATAAGTGAAAACGACCAACTTTACACATAAAAAATACGGTTAACATCACTAAATCACACTAAATTGTTTTGACTTTTGAACGAAAAGACTCAAAGAATTTTTCGTCTTTTCTTAAAATAAGAGCGGAGGGTGATCATTGGCTTAAGATCTCACGTGATAGATTTTGAATTCAAATTCTAATAAATGTTTATAATTAAATGGCAGAATTGTAGATCCGCTAAGGAGACTATAGAAATAAGTAATTACAAGATTTGCACGTTTAAAATAAGTTTGTGTAGAATTATTTATCGGTTTTCCCGAAGAAATATAACTTAGAGATTTACTATCGGAATCCCCTATGGATTATCCTTCAGAAAATCATTGTAAAAATAAATTTAGACTAAGAAGGACATTTTACTGAGACTATTAACAGCTTAAGATATTTAGTGTTTCCGAACTTGAATTTCAGAAATAGTAAAGTATTGAAATCGAAATTCAATAGACAGGGGGGTTCATAATCCCTTAAGACGGCTGTGTACACCATGGGAACTCCTAGCTGAGTGTGCGAGAGAGACAGAAGTATGATAAGCACGCCTCCAAGGATGTTTTCCAGCGAAAAAACAAATTTTTCCAGCCAATCAGTACAAGAATATTTTCAGCTAAAATACATGCGAAAAAAAAGCCTGAAAAAAACAGTCCGCAATAACATGTGTACCGCACGCGGGAACCAAGCAAGTTCAGGCAAGGACTAAACCCTCACAGCGACAGGTAGCATGTCGCTATGAATTACTAAGTAGTATACAACGCAATAGAAAAAGTTCAAAAAAAAAAAATAGTTAAATTGAACAAATCATTTATTCAGATTAAAAGTCAAAAAGATAATTGAATACTGCGTCGAATGAATCTTAATTTATCAAAAAATTTTTATATAATAATATCATACGTCTCTGATGTTTCGTAAGAAAAGTAAAAAGAGGTAAGGAAGTGGAAGGAACAATATTTATTGGTCCTTACAAAAGCAGAAAACAACCGATGTTTTTGGAGGCATATTTAGTCACCTCTGCCTGAATTCTCACAAAATCTATATTGAACAATTTCTCATAAGAAATTTTTATATGTCAGCCTATTTTTCAAAGGCAGTACCTAAAATATTTGTTAAAAAATTGTCATATATCTGCAATGAAAATTTTAAATTCTGATTTATATTTAAATATGCTTAAATTATGAAAATGATAAGCTTGGCCGGGTTCTTATTTTTTATTTTTTAATAAATAATCAAATTTTTTGACTTTTCAGTGTATATCATCATTTTCGATGCAGAATTTCAAGAAACATGTAAATTTTTTTATCACTTGAGAACCATTTTTGGAAAATTTGTTTGAAAACTTTAAAATTTTGTACTTTTCTTCGTCGTTTGCCGGACTTGAAGAAAAGTCTGAAATGAGTCTGTGAGACTCGATTTCGAAAATTTGGATGAAGAATAGTACCAGATGTTGCTTAGATTGAGGTTAGGTATATAGCTCGAAACTCTACAGTATTCAGTGTCCCCAAAGTTTTTCGGAATTTGTTTTCAAAAATAGGGTAACTTTGAACACTCATATTTTTAATTTTTAATATTAAAAAAAATTTTTAAATTGTTACTCCAAAAGTATATTGTAAAATATATGACTTATTTGGTATGCTTGGATTCATAAAAGAATAATCTATGTCGCTTAGTACGCAATTTTTTTTTTATATTAAAAATATGTGTGTTCAAAGTTACCCTATTTTTGGAGACAAATTTCTCGAATTGTAATACATATATATTTTAAAAATTTAAATACTAAGCGACGTAGATTCATTCTTTATAAACAAATTGCTATCAGATTGCTATATTTAGAAAAATTATTGCCTTTAAATAAATATGCGAAAACATCCTGCAACAATAGGTCTTCAAGCAGTAATTTTGGCCAAGCTCATCATTTTCATAATTTTTAACAGATTTAAATGTAGTCAGAATTTAAAATTTTAATTGCGGATCTAGGACAATTTTTTAACAAATATTTTAGGTACTGAATATCTGCCTTTGAAAAATTGGCTGATATAAAAAATTTCTTATGATAAATAATTGTTTAATATAGATTTTGTGAGAATTCAGGCAGAGGTGACTAAATATTGTTCCTTCCACTCCCTTACACGTCCTTTTACTTTTCTTACGAAGTATCAGAGAAGTATGATATTTTATATAAATTAAGTCGCCCTAACCGTCCAAACTTGACCGGTCACTCGGTTAGGGCGACTAAATCGTCCGTTAACCTAAAAACTGCAGTGTCGTTGTGAAATACGGAATTTTTGGCGGAACTTATGATATCGTTTGATGATGAAGTCAAGGAAGACATTTATGTTTTTATTCGCAGAAGACCGCTTGTATAATATATCATTTCGAAATAAAAAAACGCGTATAAATCGTTAATAATAAAAATTGTCACTATTTGTTATTGAAATGAAATATTACTTTACACTTGTCTGGAACATATTTCAGTTGAAAAAATAATTTTTTTCTCATCAGTGAAAGTGACTAATTTTGGAATTTGTAAGTTGTGTTATTAACAATAAGAAATGTTTAATTATTAGAATTTTTTATTTTAACTAATCTGTTTCAAACGTATTTTATATGCATTGGACAAGAAAAAAAAAACGTATTTTTATGAAAATATGGAAAAAGTTTCTAATTATTTATTCAAATGTTTATAAAAATAGCGATTGTAAATGTATAGGACCATTTTTTTGTTATGGGTAATATTCTTATGAAATCATTAAAAAGTATATTGTGTGATTGAAAATGCCTTATAACATGTATTTATAGGATTTTTATATAGGATTTATTATATAGGATTATTAAGGTCTTTTATTCTGAAAAAAAAATCATATCACGCGCACGAAGCTGACTCGTCTAAATAAGTCTAATACAAAATACCCAACTGAAATTTTTAAGAGATATTTTAAAAACTATAACGAATATTTTAAAACACGATTAAGAAAAGAAAACACTTATTTTTGCGTTTCCTGACCCACCTGGAAATTAATCATCGGCTCTTAAATCTTGTAATTGTTCCTCGGAATTTTTAAATGTAAAAGAAAATTATTATAAATAAATTATTTTTTGATAATCAAATTTTTCTACAGTTTTACAACAAAAAAATCTCATCTTGGAATTGTTTTTGTGATTAAAAACTCGAATCTCTGAATGTGTAGTCAGTACCGGTTGTCGGTTGTTTCAATTGTAGCCTTTACTTTGTAAATTATTATTTGTTTGAAATTTAAATTTTGCAAATGGAATTAAAAAGTTGTTATTTATTTGAAAACCTGTAGTTTGAAATTTCCCGCGCTTGTAAAAAAATTTCGATATAAATCAATTATGTACTAATTGTGCTTACTTCATGTTAATTGAAAAGTGGGAAATAGTAAAAGAATAAAACAACAAATAAAACGAATAAAACGGTCGAAAATCTAGATTTTAATACTTTAGATTTAATCTAGGTAAGATTGATGTTAATTTATATATTTACTTTTTCCAAATGCCTTTTCTTTATGAATATTTTTCATTGTTTAGCCTGCTTAGCCTAATAGGTACTAAAAGAAAACAAATTAATTGATCAAAACTTAGGAGAACTTTATGAAATTCTTTGTCTGGGTTTCAATATTTATATATAATATGTAACTAAGGTAAGAGTTCTGTCATTTATATATTTATATATAAATGTATCTTTTTCTTCTTTTTTTATGAATAGTGTCCGCAATCTAGACAAAATGTGACAAAATCAGCGACATTATATTGTGATTTATTTTCGTTGAATAAAATAATATCAGATTTTTTCGCTCTTTTGACCAATGATTCTATTTAAAAAATAATATTAGCTATGTACGCTATGTATACAGAGCGAAAAATATGTACATTCTTCTCAAAAACAAAATATTTCAAAAGAGTTCCAGGTAAATTCTCAAGAAATAGAAATTAATTAATTCAACACAATTTAAGGTGTTTTGAAGGGAATTGAAGTGGAATTTAAGAAAATTTTGTGCGATTTCAAAAGAATTCAAGGTGAATTGAAACGAATTCAAATCAATTCAATAACAAAATAAACTCGCTAAATTTAAAATGATTTTTAAAGAATTCTTTTGCGATTAACAAGATTTCGAGATATTTTGAATTTTTTTGAATACTTTCAAGAGATTTCAAGGGCGGCATGTGATACTTTATTACCATAAGAGCAATTTAATTTCCTAAATTTTACGCTCGAAATAATAAATATTTTTCCTAAAACTAGGCCATTTACCTCCATTTCCTGCAAACGGAGGTAAACGGCCTAATTTTAGGAAAAAAAATATTTATTTTTGCGAGTGTAAAGTTGATGAAATTAATTTCTTTTTAAGGAATTTCAAGATATTTTTAAAGAATCCGATAGGATTCTTTAAAAATAAGTAAGAATATAAGTAATAAGTAAGAATATTCTTTAAAAATATTCTTACTTATCAATTAAATGCATCAATCTTCAAGGTCAATAGTTTCCTCTCGACACAAGGAATCTTCCTTTTTCTTTCATCAGATTTGAATTTTGATTATTTAGGGACTTAAAGTCGAGATATAAATTTTACAATCATTATAAAATTAAATATAAATATAAATAATCGTAAAACCTTTAAAATTAAATATTTTTTAAATCTTCGTATAAGACTCAACTTGGTATAGAGTGGAATAAGTCTGGAAATATTTTTAAAATATTTAAAATCCACAAAGAACTTTCAAATACCATAAAATCCTTTCAATTTTCTCAATTTTCTCTAAAACCTCTTCAAATTTCATGAAATTCTGTAAAATAATTGAAAATCTTTTGAAATATTTAACAACGCTTGGAATTTCAAATAAAACTTGAAAATTCTCTTTAATCCTACGAAATTCTTGGAAATCTTTTAAAATCTGTTAAGTAAACTATAAAAGTTATATATGTGATATGTATGAAGAAAATAGATAATTAGCATAGAATTCAAGTCTAAGTAAACTGCGAAACAGGCGAAGTATTTCAATTCCCGAAATTTTTTCTTCCAGGTGACGAGATTTCCTACCAAATGACAGTTGACGGACCTTATTTTGTGCTGCCAAATTTGACAACGAAAAGATAATTAGATCCCTGTTGGAAGAAAACAAAGTCAGGATAAAAAGGAAGGTTGAGGGAGAAACAGCCCTGCATGTTGCTGTCTGCAATGGCCACGAGAACGTAGTTAGACTTCTCTGCAAGATTGAAGAACTACTTTCAATAGAGGAAAACAACGGTCGCACTCCTCTTCACATTGCTGCCTACAAAGGCAACATACAAATGGCAAAAATTCTTTGTGAGTACGGTTACTACGGTTCCCGGCTACAGCGTTATGATTTATGACAAGGCAGTAAACACTCTTCTCCACATCGCAGTTTCACAAAATCATCTGGAAATGGTCACTTCCCTTGTGAATCAAGGGGTATTTAGTTCGTCTACTTTCGACATTGCTCCAAATAATCCATTCCATATGGCTCTGCAGAAGAACTACAAATCTATCGTTCAAACTCTTCTAAAGCATGCCGACTTGGTTGACATTAGCTCGTGTCCTTCTTACCCAGGTCCAGAATTCGCAGAAGAAATCTTTAACCACTGCTTGGGGTTGCAAGCTGCAGAAGACTGTTTGAAACGAAAAAGAAAAAGATATAAGGAAGAGTCCCTTGATTGATTTGTAAAATAACTAGATAAATTAATTAGTAAATATTTATAATAATAATTAATTCCATAATTACATTTTTAGATTCAAATGAGCGAAAAAAAAATCAATGAAATAGAGTATACTTTTGATCGAAAAATGTAATAATTTTATTTATTAATTAATCGAGTAATTATTTTAATGAAAATTATTTTCTGCAATTTTTTAATTAACCAAATTTTAATCTCGTAAAGTTAAGAATTTCAGATGTATTTAATTATTTATTATTTGTACAATTCAGAAATTTTATAAATTGTTAAATTTGCATTTCTGAAATTTAAAAATTTGGGCACATAATTCTTTATTATTAGATTAGTTTATTTCTCCGTAAATTTGTCAATTCGTCTAGAAGCAAAACAATGTATCTATTATTTTTTACGTATTTTTGGTTAGTCTCTGGATCCTAGAAAATAAATGAAGAATACATAATATCAGAATAATATGATGAAAAATAAAAATATCGAATTACAAATGACAGAATTTTTAAATTTCTGTAAATTGAAATTTATTAAAATATCAAATTAAAAATTTTACAATAAATAATTAAAACAAATTAATCAAACAATATAATAATTTTCATTATTAATTAAAAGGTTTTATAAATCATTCAATTTGCAATTCTGAAAGTTGAAAATTATGGAACTTATATTTTGTTATTTTTAATTTACTTTTCAATAAATTTGTCAATTCGTGTAATTAATTGGTATATATTTTTTCGGTAAATTTGGTTAGATTCTGGATTAAGAATACTATAATATTTTTAATTGAAGTATTATATGAGAAGAACATTTTTCTTCTCGCATCTATAAATTGTATTTTGGTTAAAAGAAACCATAACGAGCATAATAATGAATTAATTAAACTAAGAAAAATTCAATACTAAAATTGAATTTTAATTTTCACTAACAAGTACACCTTCCAAACCGATTTGTGTCAGGAACCGATTTCAATGAAACTTTGCTATGTTGTAGAGGACAAAAAATAAGAGATACATATTTTTTTTTTATCTGTTGATATACACTTTGAAGGAGTTAAAACCAGCCCCAAAGTTCACCCCCAAAAACAATTTTTTCACGCTATCTCTGTTTCTTATGCAACATTTTTTTTTTTTTTTCAAATCAATTGGAGATTACTTGTTATTGAAAGGCGATATTAAATACACTATTTGGATCTCTGAGGGTTGCATCTCTTATTTTTTATAAGGGTAAAAGTCTATTTTTTTAAACTTTTTTCTCCATGAAATTTCTAAGAATCGTCAAATATTTATGAAACTAATTTTATTGTGAATAAGATAAAAGATTCTGAAGTTGACGTGTTTCGATATTTTTCAGAAAAATGGATTTCAAGATGGTCAACTATCTCTTTTTAGTATTATTTTAGTTTTCTTTGAAAAATTTTGTACAGAAAACAAAAGTAAGTGTATTTGCCCGAAAGTGTGTTAATTCAAAATAGTTGTATGAAGTGATTAAAAGTTTTTTTAAAATCAGAGAAGCATAAGTATATCTCGTAAGCATTATTTAAATTATTAAAAAAAGTATTATTTAGAATGCACTAATATATATGTTACTTACCCTACTTTAGTTTACCCTCTTGAAATACATTTTTCTGAAAAATATCGAAACACGTGAACTGCAGAATATTATTTTTTTAGAATAAAATTAGTTTTATAAATATTTAATGATTTTTAGAATTTTTATGGAGAAAAAAATTTACAAAAAAAAAAACTTTTACCCTTGTACAAAATAAGGGATGCAATCCTCGCAGATCAAGCTGTTGTATTTAATATGGCCTTATGGTACAATAACAAGCGAACTCCAATTGGTTTGAAAAAAAAATTTTGTTTCAGAATTAATTAAAAAATGATTTCTAAGCCATGATAATTATTTCCTATCGGCTACCGCATTCGACGTTAGCTAAGAATTAAAACATTAACATAGTATAAATATTTAGTTATGGGTCTCCCACAAATAAAATATGAGAAAATTTCATTGTAGGAATTTAATTCCCAGGGATTGTCCAGCAGAAATTCGGGGTACGTCCTCCGCACTTACCCGCCCAAGATTAGGACAATTGTACTCATAAGACTATAAATTAGAATGACCCCGACCGTCGTAAAGATTTTAAGAAATTCCAATTTTCTTAAAGGGTCTGAGTTTACCCTCAGATCTGCTGGGGTTTGCCATTGGCTTCCCTAAGACCCTTTGACGTCAAGGGTATACGGCTCTCGAAATCCTTCCCACCTTTTGGCTTTTGTAAGTCCCACTACTTCCCTAAGGTTTGCCTAAGGCTAGCCGCCAGAGGGGCGAGGGGCGCGAGGGCAGAGCTTCGAAGTTCGAAGCCTAGAATTTATAGTCAGTTAGTCAGTTACTTCCGAACTTTCGGAAAGGCTTTTACATAGGTGGTACATAGGTGACTACATGTGGTGTCATTTCATTATTTATTTGATTAGTTGTACAACAAAAATTAATACAAATTTTCGGAAGGCATTTTCGCATTTGATATCAAGTACATTCTAGAAAAGGTTAAATGAACTACTGAATTTATTGGTAATAGGGCTTTAATCTATTATCGTGTACTGTGTAATGCGTCACGTTTTTTGGAACCACCCAAAGTGAATTGAAAGGTGAGTCGGACACTTCTATTATGTTTTTTGTTAACATTTCGTTCATCTGCTTCATTTCGTTCTTCTTGGTGGTATTTCGGATGTCGGGGTTGACGTATGTTGATATTTCCTTCGTCTTTTAGGATGATGTTATGAGAGGTTAAACCTGTGGAAGGTTATAGAGGGTCTCCCTGGCAGTGTAAATATACATGATAAGTCGTGACTATCTTTTCTACCTCTGATTTAAAAACATCTTCGATGTGTTTCAATCTTAAATTTTCATTTAAGAGTTTTAACCTCGCATTTAGCTCTTCTCGGCTGATATAACAAATGCGTTCTTCTCGTTCTGGAATGACATTGATAAACTTATAGTTTATTTGTGTGTCACTTAGCTTCAAATCGGTTTCTGTATTATTGATAATTGGAATTTGAACTTGAGAGTCACGAATTCTGTAAATAGAATCTGGGTTCTGTATGCCCTGGTTTTTTACAGTGACTGCAAAATAGCTGCAGTCTTTCCTGTAAAGGCATGCTATGGTTTGGCGGATTGTTGATAAAAGGATATTTATTCGCGTGGGGTTGTGGACTTGATATTTTGAAGGGTGATTTAAGATGGTTTGCACGGGTAGGTAGTGGCAATTTATTTATAATTTTAGGCTGACGGATTTTTCTTCGTTCGTCGAGCCAGACTTCTGACTGAATTGCCATTTGTTGTGCCTCTCTGATATGTTGCTAGGATTTTTACTAGACACCCTGTCAGAAAGTTCTTCTCTTAGGTTAATTATATATTTTTCTAAGATAGTTTGCTCTTCGTTTTTTATGCAAATCCTTCGTTCATGGATGCTCGGATTTTTTGATTGAACAGCATACAATAATTTTATTCGTGCATCCTTTGGTTAAAAATCTACAGTTAAAACTTTGTGAGCTTTCCGTATTTCCTTGCACTATTTGTGACAATTTAGTGCGATATGTTTCTAAAGATCCCGTTGTTCCAAAGTTTGTTCTTAACACTTTAAAAAGATCATTATACGTTCGTATTGATAAGAAGCGAATAGATTTTTCAGCTTCTCCTTCAATCTTCTCGGCAATGATACAATCTAATAAAATCCCTGGATTTGTGCATTGCGTTTTTATTCGGTTAACGAGGGCGACGAAGGGTTCCACTCCCATATAATCTTGCCCATTGGATTTTTTAATTAATTTCACGGCATCTCTAGGGGGAATAGTGTCGTTTTGTGATGTGACTATTTCGTTTTGCACCCTCGAAAAATGTCCTGATTCAACTTCTTCTTCTTCTGGCAATTCGCGTCTTTCAGATACTCTGTTATGGTTACTTGTCTCGTATTCTGTGTTTTCATCCGATGTGACCATATTTAAATTTTTCGCGATTGATTCAATTTCTGTTTGCCTATTATTTATCGCAACCTCCATTTAGGACATTCTCTCGGTTATATTCTTTAATAGGTTGACTATTTCTGTATTCGCGCCTTCAGCCATGTTGCTGGTGATTGGATAAGGGGGGAGTCTGGTTTAGGAGCCGAAAAAAAGCGTTTTTTCAGCGATTGTTTTGAAAGGAAAGGAAATGATTGC
>JAUEJJ010014094.1:0-15322 GCA_032164275.1 Synergus coniferae | reverse complement strand
ACGAAAAAAGGTAGTGATGTTCAGGTCAAAAAAAAATATAGTTAGGATGCTCGGATTCTCTTGAAATTTTTACACAACATTTCTAAATATATATTCTTTTGAATCATGCAAAAAAAAAAATTTTTAATTTCAAAGTTATAAAGTGGACTCACCCCTTAAGAAAATTTTGGGTGGATTAAAAGGAATTCACAAAGAATTCAAAGTAAACTGAAAAGAATTCAATACAATTCGATATCAAGATGTACTCGAAGTATTTTACAAGATTTTGAAAGACTTTTTTCTTCAAATACATAACAAGATTTAAAGATAACTCAAATGATTTTTAAAAAATTTAACGGAATTTCAACGAGACTTTAAAGAATTTCAAACTATTTCAAGAGATTTTAGTGAATTCAAAATATTTTAATCCATTTATGCAGTATACATAACAAAGCTGGTAGGAATCCACTTTCATAATCCGAGTAATGATCCGTGCTAAGTGACTCGCGTCAACTCGCGTTGGTGCGACAGATCGAGTCACAGACGGTAACCAAGCACGGATCAGAATCTTTCCTCCGATGGTAAAAGTAGGAGTAAGATTATTCTACTTCGAGAACTGCACGTTATATTTCAAAAACCACGATTCCCCAGCCTTAGATGCGACTCTTTATACTTCTCTCTGAGTAAAAGCGGTGTTCCCTGTTGGAAGTAAAAAGATAGCAACTCTATCTAATTTGTCTAACCACTTGAATTCTAAGATATCACTTTTACAATCTAATGTCCTTTTCAATCATCACTTTTCTATCCACGCCCATCCTTAATCTAATTATCTCAATCTTTTTTTCTCATTTGAATAATCTACAAGAAAGCCTATCCTTTTCAATCCTTACCTTTCTATCCATATCTATCTTTGTATAATCTTTTGAATCTTTTTCTAGCACATACATTTTTTTATTTCTATCTGCCTACTCATTTCAACGCTACTGTACCTCTTTTCACAATTTACACTTCTTTTAAAATCTAAAATCATGATATTTATTGGTGTAAGAAATTAGAATATAAAGAGACGTACCAGACAAGGATTATGATAAGATACAAGAAAAAGGGTTCTGATAGAGATAGGTTAATGATTATGCTAACAAAGAGATTGAAAGGCATAGAGATGGATAGACAAAAGATATAAGATATAGGAGATTTAAGATATAGGTTATAGAATTAACAAAGAGATTAAAAAAGATTGAGTTCGATGAACAAGGGACAGACTGTGACAGAGCTTTTTTGTAAGAGTGATATTGATTTCTACAACATAATTTCTAAATCCTTCGTTAGCTTAGTGAGTATTCAAATTTTTTTTTAAGGAGATAGACTGAGAGATAGAAAAAAAATGGATTGGAAAAAAATGGAGAAGAAATTCCAATTTTTTGTGAAGAGATAGACTGAAGCATCAAACAGAAAAGAAAAACAAGGGCTCGCCAAAGGAGGCCTGGCTTTGCAATAAGAGGAGAAAAGGGTCTTAGGAAACTCCTCCGGACAGGGAGGCAAAAGTCTCCTAAAACTCAAGATCCCTTTTACGCACAATGGCCAATAGCGAATTGACAAAGGTCATCGTGGTAGAGGCTATCCAGAGGCCTGCATAACTCTAGCGGAGTTAGATATGCTGAGGGTGGAAATCTCGAAAGAGATTGACGCATTACGCCGTATTCCATATTGAGTTTTTGTGCTTTGTTTGTATGTATGTGGAGGTTATTTCAAACTGTGGAATAACCTAAGGTTGATCCTTAATTATTTTTGTGGATAAGAAATTTCATAATATTTAAATTGATTTTACGTGCCATTTGATAATCTGTGGGTACAACCATTTGAATTACCATAGGCACAAGATGGGGCTGATACCCAGCACCACTTGTAGCAAATATGACAGGGACAATGAGACGTCCCTAAACGTCTTAGATCAGTGCCCGGGTCTCGCTGGGCTCAGACAACAAGCCCTGGTGGCAATTATACTGAAACCAGAGGAGATTAGGGCACTGCCGACCGGCAACATTCTGGGGCTTATAAGGAGGAGTGAAGTGGGGGTTGGTTAGCATCTAGTTGAAAGGGAATGGCACAATGGATGCAAAGTTGTTATACGCCAAAAAGGCGCATATTTTAAAGGACAAGACAAAGTATTGCTCAGTCTGAATTCGCCTTGTCCTTTACGATGGCCGTTGCTACTTTTGCATTTCAATGTGAAGTTACGTTTACATTCCCGGAATCCTGAGCCTTTCTCAATCTGACATTCTTCGGTCTGGCCTTGAGAGTCGGCGGCAGCAGAACATTGGCTGACGGTATCAGGCCTTGAACGAACCAGCCAATGAGAATGCGCGCGCCCCTTTCCTGACTCGGACGAGGAGTTTGAGACGAAGTTCACGCGCTGCAAGCCAGCATAGAGACTCGCATTCGTTCTTCGCTCTCGAGACTAACGGTTTCGTCTCCTAGTTTCGTCTCTAAGACTTTTGTCGCGTAGTCTTGCTACATTTTTCTCTCTACTTGTGATATTTTAAATAAAGTGGTGTAATTTGTAAGCGACGATTTTAAATTCAGTGATTTTTCCTTCCTCATTAGGACATTTCGGGCCGGAGTTCCAGTTCAACAGTTTTTGCCGGGATCTAGGAATGTCCGAAGGTTTTTCAGCATCTAAAAGAAGGTGGGCGTTTACCCGCAGTGTTGTGGACGATCGCGATTCGTCAAGTGTGTGAGGTTTCCGAGTGTTTCATCGTCGGGGATAGGGTCTTCGTTAAGCGACCCTTTTCGACTCGAGTTCGCTTTAGTCGAGGGTTGTAGATCCTAGGCCAGCGGTCTTTCGGTCCCGACATTTCTTGAATTTTCTGTCTTGACGTCGAAGGACATCGATCCTCGGATCTGTGACTCCTTTGATCTCAAGATTGAACCTCTCGATCGGGCGTGCCCTTTTTCATCGCGTTCTTCTTCACATCCCCCCCCTTTTTTTTTTCTACCGCCGGTGAGTACCGGTTCGCTATTGACTCACCCTCTTGGACGCATCATGACCTCGGTCATGAACATCTGAACGCGTTACTCACTGACAAGGGGATCTTGCGACGTTGTAATTTTTGTTTTTATCGATGCTATCCTGAATGGTAGCTGCCTTTTAGATGTTTTCTGAGAAAAATCAAGATGGCACAATTCTCAGCCTTTTTCGAGAAAAATGCATTTAAAGAATTGCGTGCAGATGGTCATGACCCTGATGTAAAGGTCCTTCCAACGGTACGGTGGCTCTGCTGGTAGAGCGCTTGGCTGATAGTCGCAAGGTTGCACGCTGGATTCTCGCTGCCTGCACTTTTTTCAATAAAAAACTGTTTATTTAATCATTCCTTAATAATAATTGTTAAAATTATAATTTTTAAATAATTATTTAATCTTTTTTTTAAATAAAATCTCTATTTTGACTCTTTATTATTTCTCGCTTACAGGCTGAACTATATTCCAGTAAACAGTACGAAAAGGAGTCCGTCGGCGTTTTTCTCCAACAAAAATATTTATTGGCTCTTCGTCTACAACCAGCGGCACCGGAAGCCAGCATAGTCGCTCTCCTTTTAGAGTCTTTGCAACTCTCCCTCAAGAAGGTTCTTAGGGCAATTCCAATCGAGACTTTCAGCGACCTCTTCAACCGCGCTATTCAAGTAGAAGCAGATAAACTCGAAGAGGGTACGCCACGAAAGGAATCTCACGACGGTTCCAAGGGTAGGCCCGCTATTTCAACCGACCAATCCGCAAATCCTGCCTCAAATAGCCAGCTATCATCAGCGGTCGCACAGCTTCCCCAATGTCATTGCTGTACCGAGAGACATAATCACAGGAACTGTCCGGTATATTGCTCACGATTCAACAACGTTACTCCGGAAAACTGGCGCGCTCGGGCGGCCGAAGCAAACACTTCCGTCGTCCCGAACGTCCCCAACGCACCCCAGTCCTGAGTGCTCTCTACTCCGATCTCAGCAGTTTACCCAGGATTTGCATGTTTTTAGAAAATTGAGAATTCATAGTTGAGATCGATACACTCGCTTCAGAAAATTTCATAAAGCGTGACATTCTTTTTGAAGCTGAATGCTCTAACTCTCTAAGCTTCAACCCGGTCCCCCTTTTTCCCAGCTCGGTGTAATCGTAGCCGCAATGAAACTCGACTGTACCCTTTTGCTAACGCTTCAGATTCACGATCAATCGTATCCAGGAACTTTCCACATTAGCCCGAAATTACGTGCCGAATTGGTACTTGGACGACCATGGCTGAAAAAGCATCATATAATACATGACTACGCGACAGACTGTATTTTTCTGGGTAACAAGGGACGACAAAGAATCTATTTAGGATCTTTACCAAATCCACATCATTCATTTCAATGCGAAACTGTATCCGAATTTGAGACAAATTTTCCGCCCCAACATGTGGAGATTTTTCGCGACATAATTCGCACCCACGCATCTAGCTTTCACAACGAAAGTACCTTAACACGTTGACTGCCATAGGGGTCACTGGTGACCGGCACTCGACTTGGCAACAGCGCCGTGGGGGTCACCGGTGACCGGTAATGCATGATGAAAAGTTCACGCCGGCGCCTTGGGCAAACCATCGAAAATGTGTCTGGCAGTCAACGTGTTAAAGCAGACCATGGCCGTCGAACATAATATCAGGATATCCGATCCTCGCCCTTTCCGCGAGGCTCCTCGCCGCTACTCAGATGAGAAGAGAATGTTGAGGGACAACATCATCGAGCCTACAACATCACCCTTCAGTTCCGCAGTCGTAATAGCGACTAAAAAAGATGGGGATTATAGATTCTGTCAACTATTGTCGCCTCAACGATCAAACTATCGATGCTCCACAGTGTCTCCCTCGCATTCACGAAACGTTAAAGGACATCGGCACTGCGACGATCTTCTCCATCTTGGGCCTTGAACTAGGTTATTGGCAGATCCCGTTGGCTCGAGAATCTCGACCATGCTCCGCGTTTTCTACTCCCGCAGGTGGCCAATATCAGTTTCGTGTTATGCCCTTCGGCTTAAAGAATGCCCTCGGAACATTTCAAAATCTCATGCGTCACGTTCTAGCTGAAAAATGGAGTAAATTTGTTATAGCCTACCTCGATGACATAATTATTTATTCTACCAATTTTTTTCTCTCGCTACGCCTATCCACGGTGCCTTCTGAGTGACAATGGGCCACAGTTTACCGGGATCGTTTGGGCTGAAGCTAGCAACCGTTGAGAATGCCAGCAGCGAACAGCCCCTGTGTATCATCCACGCGCAAACCCAACAGAACGAAGAAACCAGAAGGTTAAAAAAGGTCTCAGACTCCGTTTATACCGCAGCAAACAAAGAACTTGAGATCAGAATTTGCTTGATATCCTTTTCGGCCTCAGAAGACGTCGCAACGCTGTAACCGGAGTTACTCCAAGTTACCTACTATTCGGAAGAACCATTGTTCGACCGGGGGTACCGAATTTCTAAATCCTAATTTTCCTTGGCTAATCGTTTATTTTGTCGATTCCTATTTTGTTAATTTGTTTCATTTATAACTTATCTCCCTTATAGTTTGAGACCTGTTCGATCCACCCCAAGAAGAGGGGAGCTGTAATGTTGCAGTTTTCTGCAACACACAAAATTAAAATTAAATAATAAATCCATAGCTCCTTCTCTCACTAAGAGCCCGAATTCGGCACCATTTATCCAAAGAATTAACTACCATTTTGATGTCCCTTTATCTTTTAAATTTTGAAACTTCTCTCATACACTCTTTTATGTCCCTTTTATAGTGATTTTGAAATCTCTCGCTCCGTTTTAATATCCCTTTATGCGTACCTTTATAGGAAACCCCTTTTTCTATTGATTTTTGGAAATTTATGATAAATTAACTTATTTTTCGTTATTCATTTTGTTAATTATGAACTAGAAAACATATATAAATCTTGATTTCTGTTTGTTAAGAAATATCTAAAATGCGATCTAATTGTTTTTGTTTAAACTATGTTTGTTATTTAATTTTCGTGAGTTATAAATCAAATTTTGTCTTGTTAAATTCTGGAATCTCAAATTAATATTGTAAAGATTGCATTGTTCAAGCCTGAGCTTCATAATTACTAAAAAAATCCCGCCCCTCTACCATTATTTTTTGTTACAACTGAGCTGGTCAGTTATTTATTAACCCTAATTTTTTCTTTATCTGTAAAGTTGCAGATTTCTCCAGCTCACAAAATCCTAAAAATGTAGATTTTCCTTTTTCAATAAAATGAGTCGTGCTCTAGCAGAAGATAAATTCGGCACTCCTCTTTGTTTTATTTTATTTTTCTATGTACTATTTTGATCTTAGTCTATCTTATACCATATTTTTATTTAGCGAATTTTAGCTCTTTTTTATTATATATTTTAAGGAATTTTAGGGCTGTTTTTGTTTTCATTTGTTTATCTTTTTGTAAAATTTCCTAATTCCGTGATCTTGAGCGGAAGTCACCGAGGTTCCAGCCACCTACAACATGGATTCACACCACCATCGCTTCCATCTTCATCGAATCTTCGCAAGCTTAGTTTTTACATGGTTTATCTCTTGCCTCTTATATCATCATTACTCTTGACGTCCAAGGCAAAGCTGTCAATTCTGCCAATAAAAGACACAATGGATTGGTTTAGTCTTCCTGGGTCCTAGGCATATTCCTGGCATGGATTGACCGGGGCAATTACCATAAAATTCGAGTACGAATAGGTAATTTCGTCTGCTATTTGTCTTTATCTTTTTCTGTTCATGGAACAGGTAATCTTGGCTTTTAATGGCTTTTTGTTTATCTTTTTATCGGGAGTATCGAGAAAAAAGGATTCCTTGTTCTCCACCCCTATCGCCAAAGTACAGCCGGCCCTGAAGTCATCATTGAGGAGAATTCTTGCCTCTAACTCCCTCTCACATGAAGAAGTTCGGAATCTCTCTCTCATTCAACGGCGGCTGATGATAACTAAGGAAGAAGAAGAAAAAAGGACATAGATGGACGAATCAAGAAGCAGACCTCATCGGCTATCCTTCTCTCGATCATAGGGAGTTAGGCAAATTAGCGTAACGCGCATCAGCCCTTCTCTAAATCTCGTAATTCCTCAAGTTCTATAAATACGATAGCGAGCGTGTGAACTTTCTCTTTTTCGTTTGTAAATTCGACGCGTGAGCACGAGCCTACAAAATTATCTTTTCTGCAATTAATTGAGCTATCTCCACGCTACTATTTGAAGTTTTTGTTTGTTGTTATCTGCGGTTCATCGCTTTTGAGGTAGGATTTGATTTCTTACTTATGATTTGGCCAAGTTTTTATCGATTTTGTTTCTGTTTTACCTTTTAATATTTCTACCTGTTTTGGTTTTGTTGAAAAAGACTCCTTGGCTAAATCATCTTGTTCTTGATTTTATCTATTGTTTCTATTGAATTTTGACTTGTTTTATTGAATTTAGAGTGTCAAAATACCTGAAGCTAAATCATTTGAGTATTTCTATTCTTGCTTGTTTGTATAATATCTCGCTTATCTTTGATCTCGAACTTATTATCGAAATACCTGAAATCATGTTATTTTTATATTTCTATTGTAATTTATTCTTGCAAAATGCCATTTATTTCCAAAATTTTATAATTTACTGCCTGAATATGTCCCAATATTTTTAAGTATTTTACTCCCTGACTTTCTTTTAGTAATTGCTTAACCTTTTGATTACCATATAATCATTTAATTGTTTTTGAATAGGTATATATTTCCACTATATTCTTTAAATTATTTAATTACCCCTTTTTGCTTACCATTTATTTATTTGTATAATGAAACACCTTGTATTTAAAACTTCGTTGCTTACCCTGTAACCCCTTTTGCTAATTTATTTTACAAAACCCCATTGTTTATTATGTAACCCTTATATTTGAAAAATCCTATTGTTTGCCAAGAAATCACCTATTTCGATATTGTAAAAATCATTATTTATAATTTATATACAATTTGTTAATTTGTTGTTGTTGAATTGTTAATTTGCAACAAACTTGTTTATTGTATTCGCACAGAATGAGAATTCTTTTATCTTTGTTAATTAAATTCGGTTTTGAAAATGAATGAAGAAATCATTGTATTTTTGTATGATTTTATATGAGCCTTATAATTTTTGAACCCCTTCCACCACTCTCTCTACCGTATCATTGATCTGAGCTAGTCAATTGTGAATTGGCCCTATTTTATCTATTATATCTTTTGTTTAGATTTTATTTTTGTTAAATTTGTTTATCGACAATCTCTTTATCTTTTATAATGTTAGTTTTGGTTCAATTCTGCAAAGTTATCTTTATCTTTACCGTTATCTTTTATCTTTGCCTTTACCTCTGAGAATATGAAATTCTCTACACATCTCTCTTTTTGCACGTTTTGAGCCAAATTAATTTATTTTGTCCCAAGAAAGAACTGGCGCCCAAGTATCTAGGATTGTTAAAATTATATCTTAAATATTTAATTGTTTATCTTGATTTTCGCTGAAGTAATTATGTTCCAAATATCTAAATTCCTTCTAGAATCGTTTATCTTATTTTCTCTTTTTTATTTTGTTGGGTCCTTTGTACGACCCTTCCAGAGACTTTCGATTTGGTTTAAAATCAGAAAAGTGGGCGTTACATATCTTTTGTCGTTAGTTTTTTTCAATTATCTTTTTATCTTTTGATTTGATTAAATTTGCAAAGTTATATCTTTGTCGTTTATCTTTATCTTTATTGTTATCTTTTCACATAATTTTGGCCGAGTCCATTTATCTTTGTTGCAAAAAAGGACTGGCGCACAAAATATAGCATTTTTAATTTGTCTAATTTATCTAAAATTATTTTGTTTAAAGTATTTTAAAATTTCTCTTTAAAAATTTCTATAGAAATCTTATAAATAATATCTTATATGGTATCTAATTATCTTTTTATACTAGGGTCCATTGTGCGTCTTATTTTGAGACCTTTAATTTTTAAAATAAAAATTAAAAATATAGGCATCACAAGGGTTAAAAAAATTCTGGTTTTTAAGAAAAATGTTTTAGCTTTTAAAGATTGACGACTAGGGTTGCCATCTGGTCAAAATTTGATTCGCCCGGCCGGAATTTTCGATCGAAGCCTTCTATAAGGTCAGAAAATGAAACATAACTTGCAAGGTTTCAAAATGTCAACATTTTTTTTAGTGAAAGTAATTTTTTGTAAGGTTATTTTTTCTCCATCACTAGATGCCTACTTTACAGCGCTGTAAGCTTTCAGTTCCTCCTTCCTTATTTGAAACCCCCCGTCCTTCATAGGCCCCAAAAATCATGAGGGAAAGATAGCAACCTTATTGACGACCTGTAATGACTATATAGGTATTATGAGTACAATTAAATTTAATTATATCTTACAAAAATCTGGGCCTTGCACCTGTTGTCTCATATATTAACCGCACAGGTTGCTTCGGTACATTGGCACAAAACAATTCTGAAAAAAAAAAAATGAATTGAAGAAATAAATATTAATTTTAAAGTTATGGAATTTTAAAATATACTATATTTGAAAAAATTATAATATGTTTATAAATAAAATTACCAAATTCTTTATGCATCATAGTGTACACAATTTCCCAAACTTTCAGCAAATTTTTTCCTGAGTCAATATATATAGCTCCGATGAACGATTCAAAGATATCTCCCAATACTTTGGGAACATCGACATGTTCAGCCAAATTACACTCGTCTTCTTCCAGAAGAATCCATAGGAGCTGCAAAAAAATCATATGAGGAAAAAGTATTCCAAACGGAACAAAACGGTATACGAGCAAATATTTACTTTTTCTATCAGCTAAAATTAGTTTTCTTTCTATTTTTTTATTAGAAGCGAAATTAAAATGGAAAAAAGACCAAAACTAGCTGCGAAGTTGTGTCAACTTTTGTGCTCTTTCAGAGAGCGTTAACTAATTAATCAATTATATTAATCTTATGATACCTGATTCGTCTTAATACAAGAAATTTTTATTTTCTTTATGGTACATCAGCTTTAAATGTTAACACTTTTTATACGACATTATGTATAAGTCGCCAGAGAAGTGCTGTCGGTTATTATAATTTTTTTTTCAAATGGGAGAATCGGAATGAAAACAAAAACTGAGACAGTTGATATTGCAAACATGTGTTGAAACTGTAAATACATACATACATTTTAAATAAACAAAGAACCCAAATTGTAAAATTATACATTTATAAGTTGAAAAATCTCGTTACTATATAAATAAATAAGTAAATTTACTAAGCTATGCATTAGGGTGGCTCAAAAATACTTTTTTTTCTAGAGTCTTGATCCCCCTAATCCTTTCGAAATACAAGAAAAAAAGAAATGCCCTATCTTTTTTTTTTAATTTTGATTAAAACACGTGCCGGATTTGACTTGAAGTTTCCCATGTAAATTGCATGGGGAAAAATAACTTTTTGGCGTTTTTTGAATAATTTTTTCATGGTTTGGGAAAATGTTACGGGAAAGTACGAGTATAGAGGCTTGTTGAGAACTAACCCTCACTTTGGGAAACGATAGAGAATATTAAAACGGATAGATATTGACTTCTTTTAGTTTGCATAATGAAAAAAGTTTCGTTTTGCTAAAATTGGTAAAATTTTGACCTAATCTCAAAGTATCAAATGCTTTACCAATTTTAGCAAAACTTTTTTTCATTATGCAAACTAAAAGGATTCAATAAAGTTTCAGGGCAAAATATTTATTTCTGTAGCCGTAAAGATGGATAACTTGAAAATCAATAAAATCGAAAATTTTTTCAAGTATCCCCCCGCGACACTGGCCTAGGCGTCGTGCTTTTCGTAATCTTATTGAAAAACATATCGTGCATGTTTCGTGGTATGCAATATTATGCAATTCCATTTTTATAATTTTGTTATGAAAAGTATCGTACATGACTTGTGTTACAGGCTTCTTTGAAATTCGCATGCGTTTTTGTAACTCGTTTAAAAAAAGCCGTCAGTTCACATTTATTTAAAGCAGCAATAAACGTTACTTCGGCCATATTGAGTAGAGTTACCTTAGATATTTTTCCACTTAGTAAAGGCATTCATTTCTCAAAAAATGTGTGAACAGAGAACGATAAACTGTATATTTTTAATACTTTTTGCATAATATGAAACAATTAAATAAGCTTAGATTTCTAGCTTTTCGTTTTAAGCAAAAAAATATCTAAATTAGATATTCTTTCACTAAAAAACTCACAATTCTATTTGAAGAATGAACGTCACTGCAGATATTTACAATATCGATATATCGGGCATGAAAATGTTAATACCAAAAATATCGATATCGGTAAAATAATATCCGTATTTCGGATATTTCGATATCGATACTGCATCATTAATGGCAAACTCTAACCTCGTCATCAACCAAGTGATTCCTTTCTTCTTGAAACTTCACAAATCGATTGATGACTTCGAAAAGAAGGGGTACAAAACACAGTAATGCGGTATGCAAGCCATAACGCACTCCTATGCATGCAAACGTAATGTTGTTCACCAATGCCGATCTTAAATCCGTAAGTTCTCCAGGGCTCAATTCTCCACAGTGTTCGTAAATATACGCTGTTATTAAAAAATCTGCAATCACAAATATTACAAACGTTATGTATTTGTAATCTGTAACAAATAACTTAGCATCGAAAATTATTTTCAAACACAAAATCTTTCCTTGTATCGAAAAAGGTGTCGATTCATGCGACTAATTAGAATGTTAATTAAAAATGGTTGGTATCTTCTGGTTACACCAAAGCTCGATTAAATAAATAACCATTTCAACCATTTTTTTCTGTTAAAAATATAAAAGAAAGGGTGGTTATTAATTATGTGAAATAGTAAAGTTCAATTTCATTTTGTGGCATTATGTGACGCCAGAGTTCTTAAAGTTGGAATCGATCATCGATTTTCAATTAATCGTACCAAAAATCGATTTTTAGTTAAGGCCATGTGTTATTTATCCGACTAGATGTCTTGATATTTCTTTAAAACACGGCTTTTTTTTAAATGATCAAAATCCCTCTGAGAAAATGTTATAATTAGTTCCCACCTCAATATTGTATATTTATAAATTAAACTTGTTAAAATTTGTAACATTGATAAAAAAATTAACCATTCAATAATTCTATTTATTTTTTTTTATATTCACATTATTTTCTATATGTTATAAAACTTTTTCCTAAAATTTACTTTACTTATATATAACAATACAGTAAACTCTCGCTAACACGTACTCTAAAAGTCTCGAAATTATATAAATTATATAAATAAAATCACCTCAAATATTTTCTTGGTAACGTTTCTAACAAACACAAGCAAATAAGACAGAGTGGAAAGATCCGTTACACATACGTATGAGTAACATATTCATAACCTTGTGTTACCATGCGTTACCAATAATCGTGACACTCTAAATCGAGAATTATCGAATAGAGATACCTCATATAGGATCGTTACCATAACGACATTTTTCTTTTTCTAAGTTACTTTTAAAATTAAGATATCAAATTGAGATTTTCCATAATTAAAGTTAAAGTTGTAATGGTGTGGATGTGCCCTGCATATCGGCCCACCCCTACACGTAGGCAACCACCCGTACGAGCGTACGAGCTATGTCTGGCTCCTCGCTACGCTCGGTAGCGTGAGGGTACCGCGACGATGTAGTCACACAACGCCTACGCGGAGCTTCTGCCCGGTCCCGCACAGACAGCTCTGACAGCGGTCTCTCTCGCAGCAGAGACAGTAGAAAGACGGGATAAAAGCGACCGCCCGGATTGGACTCAGCATCTTGGACCAGATCACGACTAACCGTCTGATCTCTCTTTTGGTGGCTTTTCTTCCTACCTCTGGGGTTGAGTTTTGGTTGCGCTGCGCTTCTGCCTTTCTGGTCGCAGAGACGAGTTTTTAGACACGTGAGTATACTCTTACTCTACGAGTTGTGTACGCTGTTCATGGCTACGACTTCGTATTTTGTCAAATATCGTTTTTTGATTTTGTCTTTCTTCCTGCGCACGCTATACCTGGCTGCGGGAATTTAACTTGTATTTCTTCCTATGTACGCTGTACCGAGCTGCGGGAATTTATACTTATTCGTTCATACGTACGCTGTACCTGGCTGTGAGAAGTATTAATATAAGACCTCTGTGCACGCTGTACCTGGCTGCGGAGGTATCGCGTTTAATATTATATCGATAAGGTTTCTTACCGCGAATAGAAGAACTTGCATTTTTCCGAGTATTGATCCTACATGTACGAGTACGTTTGGGAAATTCGGACTTATAATAATTCACGAAAATTGAACTTTGTTCTCGCGACTAACTATTAAATTCGGGACTTAAAAAATTTCGGGTACTCTAAATTTGCTAAACATAAAATTGTCGTATAATACTTAGAACTTGCGATCCGTGATAGGATAACATTTGTAAAATCCTGAGTCATTTTAATAAAGATTATATTGAATAAACGTACTCAGAATTTAAGATAGCTCGTTGATCGGTTTAGTCTTATAAAATCGTCAATAAATTGTATAAATTGTGAACGAATCACGTTTAACTGTGTACTCGCGTAAATTGAGATATCTAAGAATTTGTTTGTAAATATTTGTTGAAATTTACCAACAATAACATTTTGTAATTGAGCATTTGAGGCTTCGGATTCTATAACCCCGCATAAAAGTTGCCTGGTCGTTTGAAGCCGTTTGACTTGGCCCCTGATGACTTGAAATTCATTTTTCGCATTTTTTACTTCTGGCCAAAAATTGTATCTTTCACCGTTTCTCTAAAAAATAAAAAAAAACTAGGATTTTTCAGAAAACAAAATTTACTAAATATTTCCTCTTCAACTCGCTCTGAAAGACAAAGTTCTTAATATTTTTAGATGAAAATTTAGGAACTTATCCCTCAAACTGTTCTAAAGATGATGAGCTATTGAAAATTTATTGGTTTTGTTAAATAAAAAAGTTCTACATTTTTTAGTCAAGCAGTATCAAAATATAAATGTTAGGCAATTTTCAAACGCTTCGTTTATTGAGGGAATTTTAAGTAAGCACAAACTTCCAGCGAGAGAAATGTTTATTAGGATATAATGAAGTTTTCTGAAAAGTATTACTTCAATGGAATGAATCGCTAAAAAAGTATGAATATTCAAAAAGCGTGACATATATAAACCAACCCCGTGAGAGGTGAAAATACTTCGTGCGCCGATAATAATTGTATACAATCACCTCTCACACGGTCGGTCTCTATATGATGCGCTGTTTGAATGTTCATATTTTTTTAAAGATTCATTGTATTGAAGTAATACTTTTCAGAAAACTTCATTATATCCTAATAAACATTTCTCTTGCTAGAAGTTTGGGCTTACTCAAAATCCCCTCGATAAACGAAGCATTTGAAAATTGTCCAACATTACTTTGATACTGCTTGACTAAAAAATTTAGAACTTTTTTATTTAACAAAACCCATAAATTTGCAATAGCTCATCATCTTTAGAACAGTTTAAGAGATAAGTTCCTAAATTTTCATCTAAAAATATTAAAACTTTTGTCTTTCGGAGCGTGTTGAAGAGAAAATATTTAGTAAATTTTGTTTTCTGAAAAATCCAGTTTTTTTGTTTTTTTAGAAAAATGGTGAAAGATACAACTTTATGGCCGGAAGGAGAAAGATGCGCCATGAAATTTCCTACAAAGTGGTGTATTTAGAAGTTGAATTTTCGAAAAAATGAATTTCAAGCCCTCAGGGCCAACTCGAAAGGCCCTCAAGCGGTCAGGCAAATTTTATGTGGGCTTATAGAATCCGGAGCCTCAATTTAACTTATAATTTATTATTTTTCTTCCAAAATTTTCATTTACTTTGCAACTCACGTGGTTACGATGAATCATTTTTAGATTATATCGAGTCATGGATTGGAGAATATGAACTAGTATTGTATCCAGTCTGTCCGGTGCCACGCGTTGCACCTTTCTGATTTAATTGAATAAATTGTTGTTTGTTGTTAACATGTGTGTTTATTATTCACCTCCTTAGGTTTAGAACTTTAAATAAATGTCTAGGGTTTGGTAATTAGTCTATTCATATCAAGGAAATATTGAGTAAACCTCACCTAAGAATCTTTGAAAGACTTTGCACGTTTGCAGTTTATGAGAGTCTGCAATCAAGTCTGACTTTGTTTGCTGTTTTCCACTTAAAATAAGTGGAGAAGTTAGGTAAATGTACCTATTTGCGACAGTGCCCCTATTTGCGACAGTGCCTGATTAAATATAGTAAATTTAATGAATTTT
>JAUEJJ010013951.1:0-15382 GCA_032164275.1 Synergus coniferae | reverse complement strand
GTTTATCGAGGGAATTTTGAGTAAGCCCAAACTTCCAGCGAGAGAAATGTTTATTAGGATATAATGAAGTTTTCTAAGAAGTATTACTTCAATACAACGAATTGTTAGAAAAATATGAAGATTCAAACAGTGCATAATACAGACACCGACCGCGTGAAATGTATACAATTATTATCGGCGCACGATTTCATCTCTCACAGGGTTGGTTTATATATGTCAAGCTGTTTGAATGTTCATATTTTTTTAATGATTCATTCTATTGAAGTAATACTTTTCAGAAAACTTTATTATATCCTAATAAACATTTCTCTCGATGGAAGTTTGGGCTTACACAAAATTCCCTCGATAAACGGAACGTTTGAAAATTGTCTAACATTATTTTGAGGGATAAGTTCCTAAATTTTCATCTAAAAATATTAAGAAGTTTGTCATTCGGAGTGAGTTGAAGAGAAAATATTTAGTAAATTTTATTTTCTGAAAAATCGTTTTTTTTTTATTTTTTAAAGAAAAGTAAAAGATACAACTTTTTCGCCGGAAGGAAAAATATGCGTAATGAAATTTCCTACAAAGTGATGTATTTCAAACTTGAATTTTTGAAAAATGAATTTCAAGCCATCAGGGGCCAACTCGAAAGGCCTCAAGCATCCAGGCAAATGTCATGCGGGATTGTAGAATCCTGAGTCTCAATTATCGTTTAAAATTTTTTTAATTAATAATTTTAATTATTAATTTTACTAAATTTAATAAATAATTTAATTTAATAATTTTAAAATTATATTTATATTTCCAAAAATTTCCTGTATTAAAATACATTTATAACATACATAAGTTAATAATATTTATAAAATTGTCAAGAATGCCAAATATGCAACATGTCACAGAAAATGTTTTAAATAGGGAAAGTGTACCCTTTTTTAATGTTACTTCTGAACTTATAATAAAAAAATATTTTTATACTGATTGAATTATTATATTTTTATATTATTACTACCTCTATAAACAAACATAAATGAAACATTTCTTAGTACTAAGCAGACTCGCAGGCCTCAGAGGAAAAAGGTAGAGTCTGAAAACTCGCCAGATCCAGGCAAAAGCTCTCTGAATTCTTTTTACATACTACAATTATTGTACCCGAAAACCTAGGTTTAACTCATATACACGGCACACCATTTTGCCCCATGCTACTTTCACTATTATGCATACCGTTAGCATAGCTTCTATCTGAGAGGTATTGAAACGGGGACAGTGGGGGTAGATTTAGTTATTCTTCCAACACCGTGAGGTCGTCCTTAAAAATTAAAATTGCAATAGCGCCATCACGCTGTTGGAAGCACAAGTAAGCCTTCCCCTGTCGCCTTGCTCCCCTAAACACATTGATGTTAGGCACCACTTCATACGTGAAACCTTGAGGAGTGTACTCATCGACGCTTGCGCCCTTCGAGACGCTATTGTTTTAATTATTTTTGTTTTAAATGAAGAGAACTCATTTACTTAAAGTTCTATTGACCTTAAGGAACACATTCTCATCAGGACACTCGCACTTCGCGCTCGATATTTGACATAAACCTCGCGCGATTTTTTCGTAGCGCTTCGTGCTCTGGAATATTTGATCGTCAAGCTTCGACCATTAATTACGCGCCTTATAATTTTTTCTGTATCTCACGTTATTTGGCTCAAAATATGAATTTTCTTTAAAAAGAAAAAAAATTCAAAAAGTTTTTATGCTATTCGTGTAGAGCGTTCAAAAAGAAACATTTTTCATCTATTGACTTTTTTTCATGTGCGTTGTTTTGCTGCAAATTGTGATTTTTTTTCGTTTTCTTGGATTTTCAAAATGTCATAAGTGCGACAATTATTTTTTATCGAAAAAAGTCATAAGGATAAATTGTTGTATTTTTTGAGTACTATGAAGAACCATACATAGAATTTGTAAATTAAAAAAAAAAGTGGTTTCTAAAATTTTCAAAATGTTCCAACTTTTTGAATTTTTATCCAAAATGGCTGGATAACTAACTTGACCTTTATTTTAGGACACTAAAAGAGTATACCAAAGGCCAATCTAATTGGTCAATTCTTTCGAAAGTTATCGTGCACACAGACTAAAAATCCACAGACATACCCGCATACATACACACACACAGGCAGACACATTCTTAAAAACATGTTTTTGGGTGCAGGGGGTCTCAAAACGTGGACATTTGACAAAAACGGAGGGGGGGGGGTCAAGTTTTACACAAATCTCATACATTCTCTTTGATGAGAATGTAAAAATTTAATTTTTACGTCAAGAAACGTGAGATATGAGGAAATGTACAAAATTAATTAATTAATATAAGGAATCGAAACTTGACGATCGAATATTCCCGAGCACGAAGCACTACGAACAAATCGCGCGTCGTAGGCGCGCTCAAACTTGTTAACTATTTAGTTGTACCTATTAGAGAAGGTTTTTTAAGAGTTTTAAGGAATTTTAAAGAACTTTAAATTTTTTACAATTTCGAGGAGTTTTAGGATGTTTCTAAGAATTAAAACAGATTTCAACAGCTATTTCGAAGATTTTCATGAAATTTTAAGAGATTTTAGAAGGCTTCTAGGAATTTTAAAGGATTTTAAGGGATCTTAAATGTTTTCGTGAAATTTCCACGAATATTAAGAGAATTTAAGTGATTTTTATCATTTTAAAACTAATTAAAAATTTTTTTAAAGATTTTATGAGATTTATAATAATTTTGAGGAATTTCAAGATAATTGTCTGATTTTTAAAAGATTTTGTAAAATCTTAAAGGATTTTATGAAATTTGATAAGATTTCTAATAATTTTAATGCATTTTAAAGAATATAAAGTAATTCTAAACGTTCTCGTAGAATTTTTGACGGATTTCAAAAGATGTTTATAATTTTTAAAAGATTTTGTAGAATTTATAAAAATTTTGAAGATTATTGTAAAGCTGTAAGGAATTTCAAGCGATTTTTTCGATTTTTTTTATTTTTGTGAAAATTTTGAGGATTTTACCTAATTTTATAAAATTCATAATAATTTTAAGGGACTTCAAGAGATTTTACAAGATTTTTTTTTGAATTTTTAAGGATTTCATGGAATTTTATGAGAATTCCAGTAATTTTAACGGATTTTAAATCCTAAAAAATTTCAAGAGGTTTCTAGCAATTTTTAAAAATTTTCTCGAATTTTAATATGGATTTCAACAGATTTATGATTTTCAAAATTTTTGAGGAATTTTAAGGGATTTCAAGGAATTGTAAACAAACATGCGCGATTATTTTGTTTTCCTTCTTATTCGTCATTCAGACAAATTTCTACATTTTTGACCAAAAATTTTCAAAAATTTAAATTTTGTAAAACGGAAAGTTGCGCCGAGGTGTACCTGTGTAGCCCAACAAAACTTCCCTAATACAGTTTTCGCTTATAAGTATAATATTTTCGAAATTAAATAAAGTTTTTGAACTTGTAATACATATTTGACCCAAAATTTTCAAAAATACGAATTTCTAAACTCGGAAAAAGAGGATACCAAAGGCCAATACTATTATTTTAAATTCTTTCAAAAATCATCGTACTCACAGAAAAATCTAATAACTTCTATTATTATGAGAATGTGAAAATGTAGGTAAAGAAATTATCATATAATCTGAAATCGCTTAAAATATCTTTAAATCTCTTAAATCTTTTGAAATCTCATAAAACTACTTATACTCTGTAATTATTATAAAATCTTTTGAAATTCTTTTAAACTTCTTGAAATCCCTTCAATCTGTTGTTTTCTCAATTTATGGCAATAAAGTAATGTATAGTAGCTAAAGAAATTTTTGAAATGGTTTAAAACTCATATTGTAACTGTTCATTTTTTTGAATCGCGCTTGCTAAGTCACTTTAAATTCTTTAATATAATTTGAAAGGTGGCAGATCATAAGGGTGTAAGGGACATTTTTCCGAACGCTTTTTTTTGCATAGAAAAGTCTTATAAAATCCAATACACATATTTTTAAAAGGACTTGTTCGAAATCGCATTTTTTTTTGTTAGTAATAAAAAATTAGTTGCACAAAAAGAAATAAGGGACATTCGGTACATACTTGACCCTCTGCTAGGCAGTCTTATGAAAAAATGCTGGAAAACCAGGCATAAATTTGAAAATAAAGAAAAGCATCGTTGTCGCCCGCAAGCGGCCACAATGTACGACCGGAGTCGTACAATGCTAATCATTCTTTCTTCTCGTCATTGCTCAGCGCCACAGCCTGCTGCGCGCGCATCCGGCTCAAGCTCCCATTGGTGTATGATCTCTCCGCTGAGAGCCAATCGCCGCCTGCGTTGCCCCGTTTTTTCGTTGTAGCCAATCAGATGGCAGCAACGCATCTGATTGGTCTAGACATTTCTTCCGCAGAGCCTATAAAGATGGGCAGCAAGCTCGCTTGGGAGACAGTCGACCACAAGGAGGAAACCAATCCACGTCGGCCCGAAAATCGGATTAATCTTCTGCGCCCACTAACTGCAGTGATCAGTACCGATACTGCCCCTTTATCCTGGTACCATTTTTTATGGTCTTATGAAGAAGACCATCGACGAAGTGGCATCAGGGATCTTTAGCAACAGCAGTAATTTGCTCCGTGACATGCGGATGCATGTCATTCCACACACTAACGTTCCAGTAGCGCAACGGAGTACAGTGCTCTGGGGGAACAACGGGAAAAACCTTTTTCCATCAAACATGATCGTAGGAACAGACTTCTCTCACACCACACAACATAAATGGGTATTCACCGGTGGACCTACTGAGCACGTCTCTCAGATGCGTTCGCCGGGAGACCCATCCCCCTCTCAACACACGCTCAAGGGATAAGGGACTGGTGGACCACCTAACAGTGCGTTCGCCAGCCATTGCTCCCACACACACCTGCCTTTTGTTCCTCAATTATTTTTCAGCTCTCCGATAGATGTCACGCCAAGAAGGTGAAGGGAACGACTCGCCCTACGGAGACGCCTCAAGAGAATAAAAAAGGAACAAGTGTAAGTGAGCTACTAGTGAGCGACCACAGTGTGGTATCAAGTGATCCAGTGAACCAGCCCGTCCACAGCGAAGTGTTGGTGTGTCCGGACACCGCGAATAGTGCAGTGACGTTCTTTGCACGTCATGAGTGCATGTTGGTCTGCCCAGCCTGCCAATTGATCTGCTGACGAATCCGTCTTAATTCGAGGACCCTCCGAAAGGGTGGGAGTTCTCACGTCCTCTTTCCCCTACGAAAGGAGAAGAGAACCCTTTTACCAAGGGAGTTTCCCCTTGCAATACAGCACTGCTACACAGACTCCTCAGGTCTCGCGACTTTTCACCGAGAAGGAAAACGAGGATCTAAGCATTTTAGTTATGACAAGTACCAGTGATAACGTTAAATGTTCTCTTCACTTGTTAGCTCAAGCCCAGGATTCTGAATAAAATTGTGTCTCTAACTCAGATTGGGAGTTTAATTTAGGATTCAATTAAGCTGGTCACATCGTTTATTTACACTTTTCGACTTTCCTGATAAAAAGGCTTCAATTTTTCACTTCACATTTTTCTAGTTTTTTTTTATATGGAAAAAATGTACTATTTTATTTTTTCAAACTTTAAGATCGTTTCCTATTCATATATCGTACCTGTTCCCAAACTTCATGCAATTCCTAAAATAAATGGCATGTTTCACGTTTGAGCCACAAAATAAAATTTTTTATTACGATTTGAAGCCAACGTTCAGATGCAATAAAATTCTAACCTGAAAAGTGAAACCTAATTTTTTCAAAACTGAGTTAACTTATTTTCATCCAACTTTTTTTTCTGAATTCAACAACTCAACATCTCCGGATATTATTTTTATTTCAGAAAAAAAGAGAAATTTTATTTATTATATTATACTTAAATTTGTATCAAGCTTAACCCGTTGGGGTCAATGGTCATACGGGGACAAGCTAACCCCAGACAAAAATTTTTTTTAATTTTCTGGAATAAAAAATGTTTTCAACTTTATATTGCATGTTTCAACTTATCTTTTTGATTTTATGAGTTTTCTCAAAATTGTATTTAATCTTCTCCCAAAATAAATAGTTTTTTTCAAGGTCTATTATAAAACTTTTTTTTTTTCTTTAAAGCCTTTAGTGAAAAGAAATAAAAAAGAAAAAAAACCTATTGGATTTTAAAGAAGAGACCTTAAAGTTTATTTAAAGAACAAATTCAATACATACATTAAATAATAGAAGGTATATAGCAACTGTTTTTCTGCGTAAATTCAACTTGACCCCACATGACATTTACGTTATTTTTTGGAGGTATGACTACAACGGGTTAAGGGGAACACATTCTCATCAGGCGCACCGCGCTGAGCTCTGTTCATGGTATAATCTATATGTATAAGAAATCTCTATTCGATCATTTAAAAGAGCATCAAAAGAATCATCCTAATTATTTATTAGTGATTTTATAAAAAATGATTAACATCAATTTTATGACATTTAAAGGATTAGTTTTATTTTTTTGTAATATTTTCTCATGATTCACGTTTTTTAGCGAGGAAATTTAATTTTTATAATTTCTTAACAATATTTTTCACGATAGAAACTAAAATTACTTACTTTATCTGAAAATAATCAAGGGAAATTTGTAGATCTTTATCTGTCTTTATAAAACCAATAATTATAGGGTAAGAGTACCATTGTTGGCACTTTCATCTATTGTTGGCACCCCCTTTTAATTTGTTTAGAATAATAGGAAAATGCAAATATTTAACGTACTCTATCATGTGAGCAAAATATGATAAAAATTTGCATTTTTCTGTTTTTGAAAGCAAATTAGAAGGGGGGTCAACAATAGGTGAAGGTGACAAAAATTGGTACTCTTACCCTGTGTTGATTATCATTTTCTCTGTATTGCGTTATATTTTGCTCAAAATTTGAACTTTCGATTTTTCAAAAAAATTCAAAAAGTTGTTATGCCAATCATGTAGGGCGTTTAAAAAGTAACGTTTTCCTTCTCTTCATTTTTTTCACATCTAGCGTTGTTTGTTTTAAAATTTTGATTTTTTCCAATTTTGTAAATGGTATAACTCAGATAATGACTTAAAATTCACTGAAGGAGAGGTTCTGGTCTTTTTTTTTCGGATTAAAGCCTTTCGAATGCACACCGAACTCGCGCGCGGGGAGGGATTCGACGCTAGGTACCTTCCTACCGCGCTATCAAAAATTGTTTAAAAAAATAATTTTAGCAAAATTTACATGGCATCATTGTAAAGAGCACCCTTGAAAATACATAGTGAAAAATGGATGGGGCTAATTTTTTGTTTGCCAATTTCAAGATGTAAATTGAGTAGGTGGTGGTATTCTTGAAACGTGCTTTTGATATTTAAAACTTTAAACGCATTTTTCTCGAAACCACTTTTTTCAACCTCTTGTCAAGCCTAACTCAAGATCTACTGATCTGATTTCAACTTCAACTAAAGTTTTCCTGAATGGGTATGATTTTTTGTATGACTTCAACCTAAAATGAGTATAAACAATTGTTAAATAATGATTGTTTATCAAGATTGAAGTTGAAAAAATGTGGTTAAAAATTGAATGTTTTTTTCAAATGGCCATAAATTGGATAATTTTTCATAAAAATTCATTGAAAATAGGTTGAAGTCATAGGGAATTTCATAAATTTTACTAAACAATAACTATTTTTTATTTTAATTCACTACAAGAGGCTGCAGACTTGACACAAGCGGACGGTGTCTCGCTGGGAGAGGTTCACGAAAGTCGCCATTTTAGGGCTGCCATATTAAATTTTGTAAAAAAAGAATTTTTTTCTGCCTTTTAGAAACAAGACTTAATAAAACAATTAAAACGGAAAGTTTGTAAGTCCTTTCATCATCCCACAATAAATTATCAAACTTTGCTTCATTTTTGTCTAAAAAGACCAGAACCCCCCCTGAAATTGCTATATTCTCCGAATCTTTAATTTCAATACAAAAATGTAGATATTATTTTTAAATCATCTTAAATTGTTTAAAATACATTGAAATATTTTCAAATCTATTTATGGTACATTTTTTATATAATTTATAATGCTTTAAATTTTGTGAAATCCTTTAAAATCCTTGGAAATTATTTAAAATCCTTTAACATCTTTTTAAATTCCTCTATGAATCTCTAAAAATTAAAATCTCATAAAATTACTTATACTTTGGAATTCTTATAAAATTATTTGAAACTTATAAATTTCTTTAAATTCATTAAAACTGTTGTTTTCCCAATTTTTAATGTCAAAGAAAAAAGATGTAGGTAATTCAATTTTTGAAATCTTTTGTAACTCATTTTGTAACTTTTAATTTTTTTGAATTTTGTTAAATCACTTGAAATTCTTTAATATTATTTATAATTTCTTGAAATATTAAAAAAGTATGAATGTACTTGAAAATCCTTCAACTTTTTAAATTCTTTTAAAATTTCGTGTTATTTTAATAATTTAAAAATTATTAAAATCTCACGAACATCAATGAATGGCTCACGTACACTCATCGTCATATATGCCTTAACATTTGTCATATTCGCATCTCACTCCCTCAAATTTGAAACAAACGAAAGGGAGTAAGAGACAAATATTAAGGCATATATGACGATGAGTGTACACTCACTATAGACGACGCCTAATCGGCCTAATAGCCTGAACACAATCGTGAACAGAACCTGTAATCTGGACCCGATAATGGTACTGTCCTTTTCTGTCATATTGCTCCATCTCTAATAGCGAAGGACAGAACCATATTCGGGTCCAGGTTACGGGTTCAGATCACGATTGTGCTCAGGCCATAACGCATATGGCGTATTCTTTTACAAATCGAACAAAAAATTGACCCACCGATTTTTAATTGAGTTAATACTTTTTTTACGGGTTCTTTATCGAAAAAGAGAAGATACGTATTTGAGGATTTTTTTTATTTTGCAATTTTTTGAGAAATAGGAATGGTTAAAACAATGAGAATTTGAGTGGACTATTTTTTTAAAAATGCATAACTCCTGTTCTATTTAAGCTAGAGACCTTATTCTTTTCATTTGAAAGGTAAAAGAACGAGCTTCAATAAAAAATATCCCAAAAATATTATTAACAAATTTAAATTGTTATAAACAATTAAAATTTTTAAATCAATTTTTAACTAGTTTGACCCCCATGAATTAAGTTCTTAGTACTTTTAACGTATTCTACGTCAAGTTTCCAATCGAAAACGATTTATTTCAATATGGTGAAATTATTATTACTATCGGAAAAAATTTAATGTATCTAGCGCTGTCGAGCGCGGTACCTCACACAGGCGCGCGTATCACATTGACGGCCGAGTTTCTTCTTTGATATCGTTTTTCTCTTAAATATAAATGATTATTATATATTTTTAATTAAATAATCTTATTTTTTAGACAAGATAACTTCATTAAAAATTCAAGAAATAAATAATAAGAAATAAAAGAAAAACATCTTTACTGAAAATGTAAATTACTTTATTAGGATTTCGGTAGTTTGACTTAGTGAATAAGTACCTTTTTCAGTTTTATGTTATAAAGTATTTACATTCCTCAAATTTTAACATTTCTTATTTACAAAGTTTTAGAATATTTTTCTTTTCATAGAAGGAAAATTGCTTTGCTTCCAATTCTTGAAGAGAAACTGGAATCATATAATGAAAACTTAAAGTCCCCTTTATCGTTATAACTTTTTGAAAGCGTGGTGACTGTTGGGATTACTCAGGTTTGGTGTAAACTCTATAAATGCGATAAGATGTTCTCAAGTAATTATAATATATTTCTCAACGGAATACAGTACACGTCTTTTGTGAAGCCACGTTTGTTCCAGACTCCCTACTCGTTCCTCTCTTTCGTCTAAACTGCACCGTTTTTCCTTTACAGATGGCGCTAACGTCGTTTCTTATTTTAAAATTCGTCCACCAAATTCAAATCTACTAATTCATAACATCCTCCCCCATTAGAAGATTTCATTCATATTACTCAATCTCACAGGAAATTTATACAAATCAAATCACAGACAGAACTCACATACTCAAATTGCACACGCAAGCTTATATAAATAATAAAACCATGTAATCTGTTTTAAAATGAAGAACATAAATTGCCTGAAGTCAAACTCGAATTACTTAAATACTTAAGAGGATATTTATACAATATGACAGTACCTCTAATACATTAGTCTTTCGGGATTCTTAACTACACGTCCACTTCTCGTTATCACATCTATTTTCTTATTTTGTAGACGAGAGTCATTTTCTTTAAAATTACATTGGTTTTTCACATCTTTTCCTGTGCTTTCTCGACTAGGTCTTTTACATAATCATTGTGTCTTACATTTACTTCCAATGGGTAAATTCTCTGTATTGGTCGTTTCAATAATCCGTGTTTGGTTTTTATTATAAATATTCTTGCTATACCATCACGTCCTTCTATTGAATCGACAACACGTCCAAGAGGCCAATTTATTCGTCTATGCGTATCATCGCCAATTAAAACCACATCTCCTATTTTTATCTCGCGAGTTTCTTTTTTCCCGTTTTTTAATAGCAATCGACCTAAATATTCTGATCTGAACCTCGTACGAAGATCATTTAAAATCTTTTGTCGGTATTTCAATTTCTTATTTAATTTTTCGTGACAAAGCATATCTAAATCTGGGACTCCAATTTCTCGTATTTCTTGAAGAAACATCGCGGGGGTTAAAGGTATTAAATCTTCCTCATCTACTGATACATAAGTCAACGGACGTGAATTTATAATAGCTTCGACGTCACTAAGGCCGTCATTATACTTTCATAAGAGAGGCTTGCTTTCCCTAAAATTTTCGTTAAAATTGGTTTGAGTACCCCCATCAACCTTTCCCACCAGCCTCCCCACCACGGTGCTGAAGGCGGACTAAATCGCCATTCGATCTGCAAAGTTGATGCTTGTTTAATTCTCTTTTCCCAGTTCAAGCCTTCTAACGCGTTCGCTGTACCACAGAAATTTGTTCCATTATCACTATAAATATATAGAGGTCGCCCGCATCTTGCAATGAATCTGCATAGTCACTCAATGAACCCATCTGTGGATAGCGATGATGCTAATTCCAAATGAACCAATCCGTATACTGCATACGTAAAAATGCAGATCCATCTCTTCCCGCCGCCTTTTATGAATACTGGTTCTGCAAAATCTATTCCAGTAACTTCAAATATTGCCGAATCGTGCACCCGATTATAGATGCAGCCATAATAGATGCCTTTTCCGAAGCAATCCGAGACTTTGCAGTTAAGAGTTGTATGTCAACAAAATTATCAAACTCGATTCTTGCGATACCACGGCGGCATAAGCTAGACCACTTGCATCACCAAATGTATGAATAGACAACCTTCCACTTCCGTCTTTCGTGGAATTTCAATTTGCTTTAACACAGACAAATCATTTATCCAATATCCGTATCCCAGTCTATTTTTTCTTTCCATAATTGTTTAAGCCAAATTTTTGGTTGTAAGGATACGGGACATGTGAAGCCAATCGGATCGAATATCTTATGCGTTGCGGATAGCTTAACCCTTTTCGTAATGACCTTTGGCCTATCTATATCTACTACGGCCGGATTGATAGAAATTGTATCTTTCCGTTTGTTCCAAGAAATCCCGAGAACAAGTGCCGATTCTCCCTCTACAGTATCTCCGGAACTTTTCCATCTCTGCAGTTCAAAACCACCCATTGCCATGATCGCACTAGCTTCACGAATAAAAACCTGCAGTTCTTGCATTGAATCAACGCTAGTCACACAATTTTCGACATAGAATGACTACCTTAATTTCTTAACTGAGTTTTCTGTCCACGGACACTCATCATTCTCTTTCGCTTTCCCCAAGGCTGCTTCTAAAAGCAGTTCAATTGTTGCTGACAGCAAAAAGGGACTACATGCCAATCCAAAAACCACTCAACAGTGCCTATAAACAACCATTTTCCCCTCCCGTAGCCACAAGAAGCGAAGGAAATCTCTATCATCCGGGTTCACGATAATTTGTAAAAAGGCCCCCTTTATATCGGAAATGACACCAATCTCTTTTTCCCGAAATCTGTTAAGGGATGATGGTACGAGCTCTATCAAATTCGGTCCCTTTTCCAGACACTGATTGAGTGATGGACTTCCTCTCTTTTTTGCCGAAGCATCAAATACGGGCCTGATTTTTGTCGTGCTATTCATTTTTATAACCGGACGATGCGGCAAATAGTGACCTACGTGGGAAATCTCACTGTCGGGAACCCTTTCTATTATCTTTTCTGTCAGCCATGATTCGTAAACGTCATTATATGCTGCGAAAACATCTTGTTTATTTAACTTCTCTACAGTCGTAAGCATAGCAGCAGTTTCGGATTTTTCCGTACGCTGTTCTGGCAATTTTCCCATAACCGTCCATCCCAGCAAAGTTTCAAAACGCGGTTAACCCATTTGTCTAATCAAACTTATTTCCCGTTATCAACTTTCCAGCCACATCAGCACCGATCAAAACGTCAATAGACTCTTGTTGACTCCCGATATCCGTCAAGAAAATATTACGCGCACGTAATTCATTAACCCATGCTTCCTTCTTAATACATGGGATTGTATCGCAGATTTCATCTCGACACAACACAGAGAAATTACACGCATAAGACCCATCGAGATTTTTCAAACGCGTCAAAAATATGTCATGTTTCTTAGCCTTCGATTTAACACCACCGAACAGAGAATGTGCTACTTCTCTCTCTCCGCGCGGAACATAACCTAACTCTCTTGCACAATCTGATCGTATATATGAGCGATGCAATGCCGTATCTATAATCGCTCTCAAAATTTTCTCAGACGAATCAGAATATAATTTCACGCCAAGTGTCTGTAGACAGACGTTAGGTGACTCACAAAAGGTAGCTAAACTATTCTCGATTTGAGTACCTTTAGGACTATCCTCTTTCGCGGCGAATCCCGGACACACCAACAAAACGTGTCGTCGATTGCACCATACGCAATTGACCCTCACTCACAGTTTTTTGATATGTGACCCTGCTTTAGGCAAACAAAACATGCATTCTCTCCCCTAACGCATTCTCTCCTCTCATTCAACGACATCTTTCGCGCAACTTTACAATCCTTACTTTCATGAGGCGATTTACAAAAGATACAATGTACCTGTTTCTTCTTTTACGACGTAAGAAGTGCGCTGGCGCTGGCTGTTTCCCTCGTTGTTTCTCATGTTTCCATCTTGGGTTTTTGCCTTTTTGTCTTTTCTGCTTCCGTCGATAACCCAAATCCCTGTAAGGCCATATCTATACGTTCCTGGTTCTCGACTTCTCTCTGCAGGAACTCAAAAAGTTTCTCCAACCTGTTTTTGGTGTCATCCTTCTTTTGACCATCAGCATCGGTCGGTTCAGTCGTCAGATAATAACCACTCCTTTGCCAAGCATGTAAAACATCCTCTGGAAGTGAGGATTCGACCATGACGGCACACTTGTCCGTTGTTACTCTGAGCGTATCAAGCGCTCGAATATATGCTGCGAGCTTGTCGTATATACTTGCGAGTGACGGTCTTTGATTCTCCTTCACAGCATTTTGGAGCACGAGTCCCAATAATTCGCGAACATAATATTCTACCACAATGCCATCGCGTCCAAAACGATTTTTGAGACTCGTTATGACTTTCGTGTAGTTTCCCGCAGTAGGTGGGAAGCTACATACCACTTCTCGTGCTCGTGAATCTGGCGCTGTAGCTTGGATCAAGTACTGGAATTTGTCCTCGTTCCTTATCGAGACGTCTTCGTGGACTTTTCTGAACGCGCTCCAAAATGGCAGCCATTCCTTCACATTTTCATTAAACCTCGGCAGTTCAATCGTCGGCAGCTTCAATGCTCGCCCTGATGGTGCTGGTGTTGGACTTGATGCTGCTGCTCTCGTCGATGCTGGTGCACTTGTCTCCAGGAATTCGTTAACCTTCAATCTAGCCGCTAAATGTTGACTTGTATTCGTCATCACCTTCCAATTCTTTAGCGATCGCGTCATCTCCTAGGTTTGACTAGAAGAGTTCCTTGTTGTAGGCCGCATGCATCGCGTCCAACTCCGCCGCCTTTGTTTCCAATAGTTGAAATGCCACTATTTTTTCTTCTTTAGATACGTTGCTTTGGCATTTTGTTTCGAAGTTTCCATGAGCCCTGGTGAATACTGTCCGTTGAGCCTTCCTTTGCTTCTTGATAGCATCCATTTTCCTATCGCTTTACACCTCACAATTCAAATTTTCCACTCTTAGTAACTCGAACAAAGAAATAAGCCCTGTCACGGTTGCCACAATGTTGGGATTATTCAGGTTTGGTGTAAAAACTATAAATGCGATAAGATGCTCTCAAGTAATTATAATATATCTCTCAACGGAATACAGTACACGTCTTTTATGAAGTCACGTTTGTTCCAGACTCCCTCCTCGTTCCTCTCTCTCGTCTAAACTACGCCGTTTTTCCTTTACAGATGGCGCTAACGACGTTTCTTATTTATTTTAAAATTCGTCCGCCAAATTCAAATCTACTAATTCACAACGGTGACAATCGCTTTTCTTCTTCTTCGTACTCAGCATTTGTCGCATAACGACATGTTACGTTTGGTAGAGCTTCTGTCGCCCTGGTAAATAATTCTCTAGGTGTACGAATAGGATTATTTACTCTTTGCAGACTAGCTCTAGCAGCAAGTCTTTTTAGAGTGCCACCAATTCCATCACATGGTCCTTTTCCATGCGAAGTAGGAAAAAAGTGTCACTCAGCTGCTATTTTAAAATCTTGTTTGTGATGAGTAAGATTAATACAACTTTTTTTATTCTTGTATTGCCCACTGGCACCGTCGGAAAAATATATTATTTTGTTAATACCCTGTAAATTAGATTTTATGTAGTCTACTAACTGTCTTTGAAAGAGATGAACTCTAAAAAGACTTGTTGCTGGAGCTAGTCTGCAAAGAGTAAATAATCCTATTCTTACACCTAGAGAATTATTTACTTGGGCGACAGAAGCTCTATCAAACCAAAGATATGATAAACCTAGATGCGGTGCTGGCCAAGTTATCCGTGACAAATGTAGGAGGCGCGTCAGTCTAAAGTATTCAGGCTACCCCGCACTCTACACCCCTCGATTTAGTTACCCGCGACCATGAATTTAATACGCTTTAAAAAGAATGACAAAAAACGAGCTTACTGATGATTAATATGGAAAATTCATTGTTACAGCTATCAAACTCTGTTCAGGATTCGGGCATTGCAATTTCTACCGCGGTCGTGAGGGCTGCCGAGTTGTGTGCGTCTCTGGCTTTCTTCTCTCCTCACCTGGTGGATCAA
>JAUEJJ010013941.1:0-15391 GCA_032164275.1 Synergus coniferae | reverse complement strand
AAGACCTAATTGCATTTTAATGAGGTCCGGGGACCTAAACGTGTTTTCAATGAATTGAAAACAGAGGTTTTCGTGCTATTGAGAGTTGGCAATGTCGTTGCTCGCGGTTATACGATTGGGCGTATATCAGAGTATATGTGTGTATGTCATGATCCTCCAATATCTGGAGAAGTGTGCAGATAAATTCATGAAATTTTGCAGTTATTCCATTGTTTTGTACTGAATTTTGGGTTGAAGAATTTTATGCAATGTTCACTAAAAATAATTTTATTTAGTAATACAAATATACATTTAAGTGTGAGAAATATTTGGACAGTTTAAGCATCTATTGTTAAGATAAAAGGGTACTGCACGCGTTGAGTTCGATTGATCATGGAAGATCTCGGATCGGTTCGTTGTGTGATGAGAGGTTTTGACCGATATATAGATAGTTTTTGAATGGAATGATGCTGAGTTAGAAACTGTGGTGGAGATTTGAAGAGTTGGAAGGCTAAGTGGAAAAAAGAGGTTGGATGTGTTTTTGGTTAAAGTTAGAGGGTGGAGACAACGATTTCCCTCTTCGTTGGAAACGGTAAGGAAGGAAGGGAGGAGGCAAGAAAAATGAAGAAAAACCCAAAAGTAGTGATATAGTACACCAAGACCGAACGGTACGGCGGAAAGCAATTACAATTATAAGAAAGGGCCCATCTTTATGGGTTCCAGCGCAGGTCAGTTAGTCGTTTTATGGGCAAGCGTGCAGAGCTTAAAACTAGAAGATTAAAGAAATAAATATTCTTGAAGAAAGTACAGAAAAACTTGGTCGACGGCTCTTTGAATATAAAAACATAAAAATAAGAAAGTACAATTTAGAAGAGTCTGCAGAGCAGCTGTTTAAACTAGGATTGTTAGATTCGAAGACGTGCTGAACATAAAGACAATTTAACACATCTGTTAATCCTGTTTGAAAAAGACGCTAGTTTACAAAAATCTTTAATTTGACATATAAATTGTAACGACGTAACATCCACTATAAACCAAATTTAATTTCTTACAAGAATTTATTATAACAAAATATTTAATTTTATAAGTTTCATGTACTTTTACAATTTTAGTGAGATTTATTTTTCCCCGTCATTTTTATGAAGTTGAACTCAAAATTGTATGGCGTAACGCTGTTCAACATTCTGCGCTATCGTTTTTTCGACGAGAGTGATATGACAAACTTGGCAGGAAGTGCGATTCTTATACTTACGAAGAGTGGCTGAAACGTTAGAAAATGTGCATCGAGTCGGGAGGAGAGTACTTTGAAAAGTATTGAAAAGGTTGTATGTGTTTATTCAATTAATAAGTTGAAAAAAAGTTACTTGAATTTTGGGGAAAGACCATGTATTCGTCCATATTATCGTCCAATTCCCACTCCTTATTTGGCAGCTCATCATCATCTTCAGGAACAAATATAAAATCGCTATCGCTATCCGAATCATTCGAAATGTCGGAAATGTTCGCGTCGGAAGTTCCGATCGGCCTTATCCCTCTTGATTGACTTCGAGTTTTCATTTTTTTCTGAAATAATTAGGAAAAGATTATGAAAAATGGACAAAGCATCATACCTAAAAATCTGATAATTTATACCCCTTAAAAGCCAGTGTTATAGCTGAGCATCATTAATTTGCAACATTATGTCATTCTTAGAGTTTTGAAAAAAAAGATCACGAAAATTTGTTCGCTATTTTTACTCTCATAGCACGTATTCGATCAAAAGGTATTATTGGTACCTACACTCCTACAGCTACAGCTTGTTGCGTGGGAGGCAACAAGGATACCTTCTGCCCCTACTCCCAGGTTTCCCCTTCCATTTTGCACTCCCAAGTCGTCTAGTACTCAGACAGCAGACTTGGTGGCGCAGTGGCAGCGTATCAGGCTTCGAACTGGCGGCCACAGGTTTGATTCCCGATGGTCGGAGTCAATTTTTACTGACTCGGAGGCTACTTCACGAAACCTACTCAACAGTTTCCTTCCTTTGCATCCCCTTGTGTGACTTCCTATTTTTCAAGCTGACATGAACTCACGAAACTATTATTGAGATTTCCTTACCTTACCGATCCACAAATTTAGTGTCATATTCAAAGTGATCATTGCTCAGCTGCAACGCTGGCCGTTAAAGGGAGCTCCGTGCAGTACAACAGAAAATCAATTTTTTTTTATGACATAATTTTGGGGTAATCATCGGCTAATTTTGGGTGGTAATGTCGATATTTGGGCTCTTTTATTTTTCCCAAAAATCAAAATTTTGGGTGGAGGTGCTGAGTGCTCGAGCACCTAGCACCTCCAGTATATATAAAAACAAAATTTTTAATTCAATCATACCTGATTTGCGGGCTATTTTCGGGCTCTTAAAATATGAAAAAACCAAATTCGAAAAAGTAACTCCTATTATCAAAATAGAGAGAAAGATTTAACTTCATTTTTTTCTAGCCAAGATAATCTCATTTATTGCAACGATGTAAATGGAATAATGAAGGCCATTGGCCATTTGTCATGAACATCATCCAGAGAATTGGCGTTTATTCATTGATTCGAACAAATACAGTTTGAAAGCTGTTCTCTTGCACAACGGAAACGAATATCCATCAATACCCGTTGCTCATGCCACCAATATGAAAGAGTGTTATGATATCATGAAACTTTTACTTGACAAAATAGATTACGAGCTGCATAATTGGTTTATCTGTGGTGATTTCAAAGTAATAGGAATTTTCCTTGGATTGCAATCTGGTTACACAAAATATTGTTGCATCTATGCACCTGCTCGAAAACAGTTTTATAATGTTAAAGTTTGGCCAGAGCGAGAGATGTTAGAACCAGGAAAAATGAACGTTTCTCAAAAACCATTGGTTGTTCGCCAAAAGATCTTTCTACCAGGGTTACATATAAAGCTGGGGATCGTGAAAAGTTACATGAAAGCAATCAATAGAAACAGAGAAGCAGGTCTTCTTTTTTTGAAAAGGAAATTCCCTAAGCTTAGTGACTCAAAAATTAAGGAAGGAGTTTTTGATGGACCACAAATCCGACAACTGATGCTAGATAGCGATTTTGAAAAGATCTTGTCTGAACATGAGAGAAAAACATGGTTGTCAGTGAAAGCTGTCATAAACAATTTCTTAGGAAACGCGAAATCCAGAAACTACAAATATTTTATCGATACGATGTTGGAAAACTTCCAGGAAATGAAGGTGAACATGTCACTGAAAATTCACATGATGCACTTTCACTTGGACTTCTTCCCAGAAAATATGGGAGTAGTTAGTGATGAACATGGTGAAAGATTTCAACAAGATATCGCTACAATCGAATAGAGGTACAAAGGCAAGTGGAGTCAGAACGCTTTAGCAGACTACTGTTCGAATCTCATGACTGACGAACCAAATTCTCAACATCGTCGAGCATGCAAGAAGAAAAGTTTCTGATCACAAACAGCAATTTATCATCATTTTCCAACAAGAGCTAACAAGATGAAGAATACGACTAGATATTTTGAAAACGCAGTACAATGATTCTCTTCAAGTGCGTGTAAGCCGTCAAATTGGCAACTCCGTAGAAGGAGACAATTTCTCTGCCATGCATCTTTCGAACGGTGATAGCCTGAACCCTGAATATTTTTAAATTTCTTCAGCATTAAAAAACGAAGAGAATGATACCTAGAACAGTAGGAGAAAAAATTTTTTCAGCTAAATATGCAGTTTTTTGTAAAACCACTTTTTTCGTGTTTTTCATCAGTTTTTCAACAAAATATTGTTAAAAAAACAAAAGAACTTTGTACACTTTAAGATGTAAGCAATAACATGTAAAAAATTTGAAATGATTGCATTTTTTTCTTATAAAAAAATCCCAAAAACAGCTTTTAAAAGAGTGTCATTTACGAGACTACACTCTTAATTTTTCTGTTTTATAGATATTAATTGCAAAATCAATTATACATTAGCCAAAAATAACTTCATAATTTTATATCATTAATTTATTTGTGAGAAATTTAATCGAAAAGGATTCAGAATGAAATATGTAGTGGGATACTGTGGAATTGCTTCGGAACGAGTTATTGGGACGTTCGGAAATGAATTGGAAATCTTATGAGCGGCACGATATGGAGACATTTCGGAAAAAAAAGTTCACATAGAATTCGAAAAGCGTTTTCTTTCTGAAACCTTTCCTTTTTTTCGTCAGGAAGGTAAGGTCTGGCACCATAGGTAATTATCCTAATAAATAATCTACTGATTTGAGCGAACATCCCCTCTACTGCACGGATGGCAGATAGTATGTAACACGGAAGTTACGTAGGCCCTCTCCCTTTTCGACACTTTGATCGGCCGGAAGCCCGATCAATGACGAGAGGACCCAAAGGTCCCCGAATCACAATGCGCAAGTCACATTCAGCCGCTCCCTGTATGTGATGTGCCACACCCAAAAGGACGCCCTATCTCATCTTCAAGAGTTCCGGAGGCCCAGAACGGCCTCGTGGGGCGCCGCCGTCCCTTTCTGCACAATACTTTAACAGATCCGGTGGCGAGGTCACCTGCCGGCATCATGCTTTTAGTGTCCTAATACATGGTTTTATCTTATTTCTGGTGCCTTCTGTGACTACAATTTCTTCTCGGTAATCCTGCCATCCAAATCCCCCTTCCTTTCGTTGGATACCCCTACCGGTTATCCCTAGCGCTCAACCCTAATAATCTTCGAATTTTCCTCTTTTTCCTGCCGAGAAAGGGTATATGTCACTTGATAAGACTCTTTTGCCTTGCTAGGATATATAGGTGAAGACCATATGTTGCATACCTCTCTCATCTTTTTTTTACAGCATTTGCGGATATCGTTGTATCCAAAAAAGTGATATAATTAGCGGTAGAAGAAATGGGTTGTAATGTGTCGTATTAATATTAATGGTTGTATTGAAATTTATATTTTATGGTGTACATGTTTTGAATTTCCTATGCTTTGTCCTTTTTTGGTTTTCAGGAAGTGAATGTGCGTGAATAAGAATAAAGTAGTGCGCGTTTTGAAAATTAGAAATTGCGTAGAAACCTGAAATTATAAAGAAAATAGAATTGGGAAGTTATTTTCAGGTAAAGAAGTGGAAACCCGTTATAGGAAGAAAAAAACTGAGGCCACGGTTTAGAAAAGCGACACCAAAGAAATAGTAAAATCGATTTGAAGTCGAAAAGGGTTTTTAAAAAAGTTCCTAAGCTGGTAAAAAAGGGAAAAGTAGAGTTTCGAAAAGCAAGAAAATTTCGAGTATTACACCTGTAGTGAGAAAAATCATAAATACACTAAACTCCCGTGGTAAGTCCAGTTTTGGTTGTCCAGACATATTCCCAACATAAGAACGCAATAACCGCTTAGAGTACTCTCCACCTTGGTGATACGCTACTGCTGAGCCGAGTTCAAGGCGTCTCGTCTCCCTGCCCCGCGGAACCCCTTATATTATCGCCAATTCTAAGATGACTTGTCACGAATGGACTTACATACATACCTCGGGAGTTTAGTGTATTGAAAATAAATAGAAGTTTGGAAAACGTGGTTAGAAGCTTTGGAAATCTAGAATTTGGAAAGTTCGGGAAGCATGAAAATAAAAGTGTTCCGCGAAAAGAAAGTAGAAATTAAAATTCGGGCGTGAAACCTGAAAATTCGGAAGCGTGACAAAAGATCCGAGAACGTTAAATTCAAATTTGGAAGGTTCGAGTAGCGTGGGTACAACAAAGAGTGCTTACGTAATTCGAAAAGAATTCGAACTGTTCGCGTTTAGCGTGATCAAGTGCATGACTTATCGTCAATTCCGAGCGGTATCTTGGAAAATATCGGTCCCTCGGTGTTTTCGACAAAATTTTCGGATTCCTGGGTCTCAGTTTAGTGAGCAAAAATAATTTAGAAAACTTTGACTATAGGGTGGCGAAATGAATCGCACTAAAGGAAGTATTATTCGAATACCGGGTGCAATGTCGAGTTAGTTCACGCGTGGGGAAACGAAAGGTAGGTCTGGTAGTAGTAATACCACTATGGCGGAATCTAACGAGCGAAGAGAAGCTTCTTTGACAGGTACATGAACGCAGAAGTTGACTCACACTCGAACTCTTTCAGGAATTCCAACAAAAAGTCAAATTCAGTCGCAGACTCAGACAAAAACTCTAACACAGACTGAGTTAATAATGATACAAAGAGCAGGGGTTAGCTTCTTGGCCATGGAAATGTTTAACAGATATCTAATGTTTTTAGGGAAATTCGACACTCAAATAACATACGTAATGGATTTGTATCTCGTGAGGAAAAAAATTGTGAATGGCGACAATGAGAAAAACCTACGAGAGCATATTAGGGTCATTGAAAACCGATACAGTGTAGATAGAGAACGTCCGGTTAATGCAAAGGTGCAGGAATTTCGTGTGCAGGAAAAATCAACTCTCATCTAAAAAGTTCGAAACACTCAAAGAAATAATAGAGTACCATGCAAGACAGAATAGGTTATGAGAACCAGAGGCTAGGTTGGAAAACCCTGGAAAAATAGGAAACGCACGCGAAGTGCAGTACGTATTAGTGGATTTTAGCGAATGTGACAATGGTATTTCACGAGATTTAGTGTCGAATTCGCTGAAAGTAAAGGGGTGAGATTTAGATTTTGAAATGCGTGTAGAATCAGTAACCGACGGGCGGAGCAGGCCATCGGAAAAACAGGATGTTAGTATAGATAGCGAGGAGGATAAAAATATTTCGCTATGGTTTATGGAACCAGATGAAAATGATGGTCGATTCGATAATACATCCATAAATAAAAAAAGGGAGGAGGACGATAGATTTGATGAGGTAGTTTCGGATATTAAAAGCGAAGTTAGAACTGACAGTTATGGAGACTAGTCAGTAAACTCTGAATTTGAAGTAAGCGAAAGTGTTGAGGAAACTTCGCCGGTAGATAATAGAGCCGAGAAACGGATTAGACCGTCAGGAATATAGAACGCTAGGAGAATTAGCGAGAAAAATGAGATTCTACGGGAAGAGATCAAAGTATTCGAAATCAAAGGTAGATTCGATGACGCGGAATCAGGGCCGCCGATAGCTTCTCCGAGCCCCAGGGCTCTTTATAATCACAGGCCCCCTCACTCTTAACATTCTTCTGAAAATTAAATATAAAAATTTGCAAAACTTTTTAATTGAATTTTATAAATTTAATTTCAATACAACGCGCCCCCTTCGGAACCCCGGGGTAATATCCCTGTCCGCCCCGCCCCCCATTTCGACGGCCCTGCGTGGAATCGGACGTCGAGGATACGTCAGAAATTAAAAATGCGTTGATAGATGCGGAATCAAGTAGGCGGGTGAGCAGCTCCCTGTTATTGGATCGTCGGAGTTATTGAATGCCAATAGTGTTCAGGTGGAAGAAACAAGGTTTCTCCTGACAGTTGATTTCGAAAGCAAACTTTTCCGAATGTTAGTCAACACAGAGTCGACACATCCGTACGTAGGGAAAGCGATGATAGAAAAAATCGCAGAATTAGGAATCAAAGTAGCACAACCCACAGAGCGTAGTCTAGTAGTGGCCAACCGAGAAACTTTACAGATAACAGGGCAGGTTTCGATCGCATTGTTCGTTGGCAAGGAGACTAAAAGAGTGTTGGTCAGGTTAGTCCAAGATTTTAGATAGTAGGGATTACTGATAATCGTGATAAATAAAATTTTCTTTTTTAAAACACTTATCACGTGCAAATATCACAACTGTCTACTAAAAGTTTTATAATAGATTGTGAGTTTATGTGTGCATTTCATAAGAATGAAGAGAAGAGGCCTTGAAAAGTGTGAAAGAAAAACTGTCCCAAGATAGTGATAGCAATAGTAGTAAGACAGTTGCGGAGGAGTAAAATGTGCCGATTGTGGGGGCCTGCTGGCCGCCACCACAACGGGTTCTTTTGGGTTCGATCTCAGGTGTACGGTGACGTGTCGTAAATCGCCCGATACTTTGAGAGCCCTTAGGATGACACTCGACTACAGCAGTGAGACTTGGTGGTTACCAAGCAACTCCTTAGTAAGGTATGGGATGGATTTCCAATCTACTTCTCTCTCTCAACCGATACGTAAATATTCGGAAGTCGTATCAAAAGGGGTAAAAGAAACTGAAAATAGTAAAATAAAAGTAGGGCCAAAGAAACTGTCAGGTTTCAAAAAAGAGAATAAGGTTGAGGTTAGTAAAGCGACATTCGGAAAGAAAGTAATTTCGAAAAGTGATAGAATTTTCAAGTCGAGTAAGAGGAAACTTGTGAAAGCGAAATCTGGGGGAAATGGTGCGAAGAAAACCTCAAACTTAGCAATACTTTTGGAGAAAGCCAAAACTCCGAAAACAGGTCCCAAAAAACTCATTCCTAGTTCGCTCCAGATTTCGCTAAGTAACAGGTTTCAGGGCTTGGATAGGCTGACTCGGGAAGAAATAGTCAATATCGATAGATTTGATGGCAGGGGAAATAGGCTGCCGAGTTTAAGTAATAGCAATATGAAGTATCGTTAGCCTAAAAGTAAAGTAGTTAAAGAAAATAGAGAAAGTGATAAACAGGATAGGGTTAAAGGTATTAAAGGTTTAGTACGGGAGGTGCTAAGAAAAATGAATGAAATAGCCCTAAAAGAAGTAAAAAATGAGGATTTATGTAATAGTATTATAAGTTTAAAGCAGACTTAGATTCCGTTAGAGTAAAGGAAAATTGGCATAGAACTAGGTTAGGTTATAACGAGCAAATACTCATCACATAGGCATTACATTACGAGGCGAGAAACCACCCGCGCGCCTGCGCGCTTTTCTCGACCGACCGGCTGCAACTATGGATCAAGGTTGAGACATCGGTCGAAGACGGACGTGTTTTTGCTTGCTTCCTAGTAAGGTGTAAGTTCAAAAGTACAGTAGTGTGTTATTCCAGCAGTTATCGTTATAGCGCTTGGCACTCAGTGTGCGAAGTGGAGTGGTTCGCATATTCCCCCAGGACTGGTAGTTATAACCAAGCCTGGCATCTGGTGAGTCGCCTCCATTCCACGGCCGGCAGTGGCCATTTTTAAAAAGCAGACGCCAACCATGTGTGAACACGTGCTTCCAATTTCCCCATTAAACAAAAAGTTTTTGATTTAAATTCCAATACCAAATTTAAAAAAGAAAAAGGAAAAATACGACTAAAATTAAAAATCGTTGCGGAGGCATGCCCTCCAGCACGATTATGGAACTGAACCCCTCAATCTCTACAGTTTACGAACGAGGCAAATCTCGGCGCGGAGGCCCTTCTGTTTTTCAAAACAAACAGAACGGCAAATGATGACCCTGACTTTAATCTAAGTACAGAAGAGTCTGCGAAAAGGCTCAGGGAGGGTAAAAAGAAGCAGCGGGTCAAACCTTCTGATTCCCACCTCACCTTTATAGAACTAGATCTCCTACAGGATTCGAGTATGGAGTTGGAAGGGGATATAATCCCCCCAACCCAACCCCAAAAAAGCATCATTATTCCAGAGACCCAAATTCCCCAGACCTCTGATGTTTTAGTGTTGCCCCAGACCGACCAAGGGACAACCAAGGAGACTGCCCAGCTCCGCTACAGTGTTAATGAGAGGGGTGAATGTCCAATCATTATTCAACGCGATTCCAAATCGGCAGGTTCTAAACAGAACCTTGCCCCAGACACTTGCGGCCGATTGCTTCTGAAGCATTTCCTGGGCCAAATCAACGATGTCCGTAGCTGCGGCTTCGACAAAATGCGCGTCATGACCAAATCCCCTAAAATCGCGAATTTTCTACTTGATGAGATCCCAAGAAAAATCGAAGAACTCATCACAATAGTCCCTTCAAGCTTTGTTTCGTGTCAGGGAGTCATCCGAGGGGTTTCTCACGAAATTACTGATGGGGAAATCAAGCAGAACCCGTTAAGAGGCGAGACCAAGGCTATCGGAGTCTTACGACTCAACCGAAAAGTCATCGACCCTGAAACCCAGCAGACCAAATTCATCCTCACAAAGTCTGTCTTTATCACCTTTGAAGGTACATCACTCCCGGAGAAAACCTCCCTCTTCTTGACATCCTTCCCGGTTGACCCGTACAACCCAGATACCAGAATGTGTAACAAGTGCTTTAGGTTTGGTCACATCAGCAAACATTACAGGTCCAATGTGCGCTGCAAGCGTTGCGGCTCTACGGAGATTCACACTGAGGTGAAACCGTGTCCCAACTTTAAGAACCCAAAATATGTAAACTGTGGAGGAAACCACATACCCACGTACAAAAGCTGCCCCGAATACGTCTTCCAAAAGGACCTGCGTGTATTTGCTACAAAATACAAACTCCCATTCAAGGATGCCAAATCGATCTTCAGATCTGGCAAAGGAGCTGACTCCCATCCCCCCTCCCTCTCCCCCACAAGCATTCAATTTCTCAATGTTCCCTGAACTGAATAATGCACCCACTCCCTCCCTTGTCAACCCTCAATTACAGGCTCGTATACAAACTTATTCTCTCCTTAACATTCTAAAAGTTTTAAGAGGTACCTGGTGGGGTGCAGACCTGTACATCCTTAGGATGGTATATGTGATATATCTCACTCATCAGGAGCACCCCTATCAACGTTATGTTGGCAGAATGCTGCGAACCCCGTTTTAAAAAAAGATTTTGCTTTTTGGCTAAAAAATACCTAATTAAAACCTTTCCGGACTTTAACCACCCACTTACTGATAGAATTTTATCGCTATCAGAGAGCATTAAAAACAAAAGTAATATCCCCAATCAATTTGTTCTTTTAAACGCCTTTCAAAAAGTAAAAGACTTTAAACACCGGATCCGTAGAACAGATTTGCATCCCAATTATGAATTTCCATATGAAGATATCCTCTTCTCCCCCAACATAAATTTAGAGATAGGTAGTCTAGTCCAGAACAGCCCTTCCCCAGTCTCCCATTTTAAAGAACTCGTTGATTCATTGGCCGGTTGTGCAGTAGTATGTCCAAGTGCTATGTAATTTTACCCGTATGTGGAAGCCACCACAATTTGCCTCTATCTTCTCTATTGAAGCTATAGCCATCCTTTATACATTAGACTACATTATCAATAACCGTTTTGCGAAATCAGTTATTTTTACGGATTCTTTAAGTGTCCTTCAAGATGTTGTTACCAATTGTCCTGGTTCGATTAACTCATACCTAGTTTTCATAATCAGAAACCGGTTAACGGTCTTAAGTAAACTCAGTTGTACTGTTTTCCTCGTATGGATCCCAGGTCATATGGGCATCCCAGGTAACGAGGCAGCCGACGTAGTGGCTAAATCAGCGCTAAAGATGCCACTCCTTTAAGTATCTGTCTCCCTTTCTCCGACTTTTTCAGTTACGCTCGGAAAACCCTCGATGATAGCAGCAACAATTATTTCATAGAAGTAGTAAAAAATAAAGGTACTCTGTTCACGCAGCGTTATTATAAATATAATAGAAAACCTTGGTTCGCATCATTTAGTGCTCCCAGGAGTTGGACAGTCTCTATTTGTCGAATAAGAAGTAACCACTACTCATTAAATGCCAGTCTCGCTCGCAAAAACATAATCCTTTCCAGCAGTTGCCCTTGCGACCTTGATATAGACGAAGATCTAGACCCTTCAGTTAAAATTGCTTCCCATATTTTCAAATTTTTGCATAAAGCCAACCTTAAAATATAAAATATGTTCAAATGAGTAATATTCAAATTGCCGCCGGAAACTGGGCTGACTGAGCGATCTCCCACAAGATGGCACAGTCGAGCCCTGCCCGACCTCTCATGTTTCAGATTAGAGCTTGCATTGGGAAATTTTACCGCGGTGATATTCTCGCTCTCGGTAACATCACTGAGAAGATATAGATTTTGCGGAGTTCACACTTCCGACAACCTGGTCATGGCCGAATATATACAGTTCAAGAGCGAATATAGCGCCAACGAAGAAAGAGAAGAAGAAGAAGGCTGCAACTATATCAGAGCCCTTATTGTCGGTTTTAGATTAGGAGATATTCGCGTTTTGACCATTTTTGGATTTGTGTGGGGATGGTACTATGACTCAAAAAAAGAAGAAAAGGGCTCTTATTGTCGGTCGTCATAAAAAGTGCAGCATTTTGTTATTTAGCTGTGTATTTTGGGTTGCTTTACCCCTGAAAAACATCAGCTGATCCGTTTTGAAACAATTTGGGTGCCAGTTCCAATAAATAAATTTTATAAACACAAATAAGTAAATTTATAAACATTTTTAAATAAATTTTTTCAAACGTTTTTTCTCAAAATTCAACTTTTAAAGGTCATAAATTTTTCATTTTTCATTGTTAAAAAGTCGTATTCTTTAAAATTATTCAAAAAGTCTGCCTGGAATACGATTTCTGTCATTATAAAAACAATGTTATGATTGTTATTATGTGCTATAATAATATCAATGCTGCAATTTTTTAATGTTTGTGATGATATTTTAAAATTTAATTAAAAACCTGTTTAACTTCCGACTGTAAGTGTATTTTTTGTTTATCCAAACTTTAACTCTGATTTGCTCGAAATGTGGTTTTATGAATTTCCAATTTCAAAAGTGCCCCAATAACACGTTTTATGACGCAAAGTGTTCATTTTGGGCTTAAAATGTTGGGAATTCATTCGACTATACTGCTCTATACATCACTCCATATCGACCATAAGGGCCCTTTTCATATGGACGCCCACATATGTATTAATAAACACAATAAATTCATAATGTGCAATACTATTATAACAAAATAGTACATATATTGTGCAATAAGTGCGGGAAGTCATCGATTGTTTACGAGTGCGGGGTTGGGCGCACGAGCGAAGCGAGTATGTTAAAGATAACAGTAAAAAAAAGGGTCTCAGGGTTGAGTGGGATTAGAAATAAAGTCACAAGACTCAGCTAGGTATCACAAAATGAATAGTTTTCACTTTATTTGTAACAGAAAGATCAGTAGATCATTGTTTATCACACCAGTAGAAATGAAAAACCTTTTGCCTATAGTCAGGCCTTACATCCAGCACTCTAATTTTGCTAAAGTTAGCAATTGTACAAAGAATCGTGACGAGAGATAAGTACCGTCCCGCGCCTTTGTCAGCAGTTTTAGAATTAACTTAGGTACCGTACGTCAAGTGCCATCACAGAGAGCAACGTACGTAGAGACAGAGATATATTTCATCCAAGTAAAAGAGAGAGAATCAAATTCTCACCACACAATCACTCACACTATACAAGTTTCATTTACCGACATGGAATATTCGGAACATTCCTCCCCCCATTTTTCGATGATTAAGAGAAATGTGTCACTCACTTAATAGAAAAATGTCAATTCACTTAAAAGAAGACTCATGAGGTAGATTCACCTTCCGATGGGCGAACCGGTAAGACACATAATTTCACTATAGGTCTTTCCAAATTTCCACTAGCAGTCCGTAAAGTAACTGACTTGACATGGCGCTCAGCATCCGGATGTTAGACGACTCAGAGCCCACTTTGTAGGAGGAAAATTCTCCTGTTTAATGTCGATGATAGAAGGTTCTGGAATTGTGAAAATCTGAGAACCGATCAAGAAATGACTCGGACCGCTCTCGTAGCAAACCACAGGCACATGATGCCATATAGCGTCATGCAGTTTAGCCTGTATCTCCGAAACTTGATTTGATATGTAGTTCATCTATCGTGGAGGCTGACCTCGTAACCAGTCAAGAGTATTTGCCGAATCAGACCATAAATGACTCGGCACCGTAGTAGGGAGATTCAAGACCGAGCGGACGTGAACCACCAACCGAACAAGTAAAACGGCTGCATAAAGTTCCAAACGAGGCAGAAAAGTTTCCTTAAGGCGAACAACCTTAGTTTTAGCTGAAACCAGTGAGACTCGTATCTCATTTGAGGAAGCAGGATCCTCAAATAGACTACAGCAGCGATAGCCTTCTCCGACGCATCTCCAAGACCGTGAAGTTCACAATCAGACACATCCGAAGGGCACCCCAGGAATCGAGGAATGCTTAGCGTAGAGAGTTCATGAAGCTTTTTCCTGTATTTCTTCCAGATAAGAATGTGATCAGCAGGTAAGGGCTGATCCCAACCAAGTTTGAGACTCCATAAACCCTGCATAAAAATTTTAGCTCGGACTGAGATTGGTGCGAGCCATCCAAGCGGGTCAAAGAGGCGAGCATTCTCGGAAAAGACGCTTCTTTTCGTTGGTACTCCAGACTCCTTAGGCAGTTCAAACTGGAACCTAAAACCATCTAAAATAGGTTGCCATAGAATTCCGAGAGCCTTATAAATTGGCTCTTGAGTAAAATCATAAGACGATGCCTTTTCATTACAGTCTTCTGAAATTCCTTACAGAGGATCTTCAAAGTTCGACAACCATTTCTTCGAGATAAAGCCACCCGCCTTCAGTAGTAGATAAACCTGGCGACGTTTCTCTATGGCTGTATGGATGTCGTAGGCTTCGGAAAAGAAATCGTCCACATAAATTTCCTTACTCAGAATGTCCTTAGCTATAGAGCTGTCTAATGTGACGTCACAGGCCATGTGGTGGAGGTAAACTGTCAGGAAGGTTAGGCTCCGCTACCAAAAATGTATGGAAAATCATTGTGAAATTATTAAGAAAATTTTTCAGCGTAAAAGTAAGTCGTACATTTTTTAATGATTATATTTCTTATGTGAAAAATTCATTTCTGCTTATTTTGAGTACCCACTTGTAGCTTGACATACTCGTACTTTAAATTTTTGAATATAAAATAAAATGTCTTAAATTTGTAGGTTATGTTGGCTGCTTAATTTTTTAATATAAACCCACAAACAGGAAAAATCGATGCTATAACAGTGAAATAGTTAAGACTTAACCATTTATCTATTATAGCATCGATTTTTCCGGTTTTTGGGTTTATATCAGGGGGCTGGTACTCCTATCCCCAGCCTGTAGAAAAATCTTTCACGAGAGTTGACTGAATCCGAGTGGCGGCGCTGGCTGTACTATAGGCCGATTAAATCAAAAATGCATGGGGAAAATACAAAAATTTATTATTTTTTAACGTTAATAACCTTTTTTTCAAATTTTTTTGAAAAAAACATAATGCTTAATATTTTAAGAGTGCGATGAATAAATAACTGCATGTTGAAAGTTTGAAAAGTATGACTTGTGTGAGTAAATACGAATACACTTCTGATAGAGACCAATAGTTAAATACGTTAAATGAGTAAAAAATACAGTGAATAAACATTTTAGTGCATACCTATATTTGTAAAATTATTTTTAACTATACAAGAATTTATTTTTAATTAATTAGTTATTATTCATTGTAATTTTATTATTTTTATTTAATTTAAAATGATTGTTAAAATTCACGTATGATTGGAACCAGTTTAAAAACTTTAGA
>JAUEJJ010013895.1:0-15428 GCA_032164275.1 Synergus coniferae | reverse complement strand
TAGCTCGGTCGGTAAAGTGGTATTAAAATGGTAACGAGTGGTTCATCTCTCCTCCTGGTTCATCTCTCCTCCACTTAAACATAGATTTATAAAAACATTTTTTGGTTCACAGCATGGAGAAATATAAACATCTTTAACTTTTAATGTAACTTATATGTACTTAAGAATGTAAGCGAAGTACATTAGTTTTTTTTTTGGGAAACAGAAATATCTTTTAAGAACTGATTCATACATCTAACAAAAATACATTTAACATTTTTTGATCCTCGCCGTAGACGAATATGTTTATTTATATACCTAAACTGAGTTTATACTCAGTATAGGCAGTATAAACTCAGTTTAGGCAATATAAATAAATATATTCGTCTACGTCGAGGACCAAAGAACGTTAAATATATTTTTGCTAGATGTATAAATCAGTTCTTAAAAGATATATTTTCTGTTTCCCAACATTGTGGGATAAAAGAACTTTAATGTACTTCGCTTGGATTCTTAAATACATATAAGTTACATTAAAAGTTAAAGATGTTTATATTTCTCTACGATGTGAACCAAAATATATTTTTGTAAATCTATATTTCACTTAGACTTATAAAATTCGCAGATTGTATTAAGAGAAACGTGTCAAGGTGAAATCTCTATTTTAAGATAATTTTGTTCTTCTAGTCTACGTTATGAACAAAACAATAATTAATATGCTTCGTGTAGATTTAGAAAATTGACTGAATAGAACATTGTAATTGTATAGAGATGAGTAAAAATATAACACTTTATTAAAAAAAATTTGTTTCTTTTCTACATATATAAATTATTGTTCAATCTTTCCCCCTTTTTCCTTTTTTTTTTGTGAAAAAATCACCCTATTTCCCCTTTTTCGAGCTCATTTTACGCTGTGATATTGAAAAAAACCTTCTTTTTTTTGAAACTTTATTTTATCACCACTACAAAGCTTCATCTATGAGGAATCAAAAAGTAATACTTGTTTTTTTTTTTTTATTTTAATACAAATTTATTAGAACCAGATAAACTGTAAGAAAATGAATTTTAGTTTACATGAAATAGTATTTTACGTGACAAGGGGAGAAAGGCAACTAATAGATGTTATGAAAAATAGTATACGTAAATTGCCGTCGCTCCGCAAGTTACGTATACTATTTTTCATAACATCTATTTAAAATTTGACTTTAAATGCCTTCTCTAGTTAGAACTATTAGTTGTTTTTTACTTTCAACCCTCATTTCTCATGAAATTTCTAATAGTACAGGTGCCTTGTTGTAAACAAGTATGATTTTCTGGAATAATTTAGCGAGATAATTTTTTTTAAATGGCTTCTTTACGACGTTCTAAATCCCAAGTGCGAATTGACCATCGGCCCACGGTCGGGCCAACCGTCGGACAGTCTGTCCAACTTTGTGCGCCACAGGTCGGGCTAACCAGCTAAATGATAACGGTCAACCGCCCTTGGTTTGTCAACGTCGTTCCCACATTTGGTCCTATAAATGGGCCATCTATTAAGATGATGCCAGCCCAGCCAACCCAACCTTGGGCAACAATGTGGGGCCGACTTTGATTTTTAATGGTTGGTACAGCATTGACAAGAAACGTCCGGCCAACCTTGTAACCAATGGTATTGTTGATGCAATGTATTGTTTTATAGTACATTATTTTTTAATTATTTTTACACGGATAACGAAGCACATGGAATATTTTGCAAAAAAATGCGGTGAAGTATCACATCAGCAAGGGCCGGCGGACACGCATGCTTGGTCATGTATCTAATTGGTCTAATTAAACATTTTTGTTGGTTCCACAAAACTTTGTTAAGACTAACAAAAAAGACTCAACATAAAAATTTGGTGTTAACAACAAAATATTTTGTTGCCGCAAAAATTAATTTTTTGTTAACAACCAAAATTTTGCAGAGACAACAAAAACTGTACAACAAAACGTTTTTGTTGCGATGACTTTAGGTTTAAGAATTCATTTAAGACAGTACGCATTCATTTATTTGGACTGTCGGGTTTCGAATTTCCACTGTAGTGTGTAAGAATAAAAACGCACGAACTTTGCGTTACTTTTTCAGATATGTACAATTGTACATACATAGATACATAATGGGATTAATTTTTTGCAAAAAAGGAAAAAAATAAAACAATGTGTACTATAGTTATGTTTATCTAAGACGACAGACATAACGAATGAATAATTGATTTCTTCAATATTTCGGAACCAGGACTCGAACGCAAGACGCGCGGAAGACCGGAATTAAAAAACTCGACGCTCTATCCACTGCGGTCTACGCCATGGAGGCTGATGACGTACAGTTAAAAATCGGGTGTATTTCAATGCAAACCAGTCTTTGACACTTTGTCACTTCTTCATTTATCTAAAAGACTTATCAATTTTTATAGAAAATTTTATTTACTTATCTGCATTTATAGAAATTAGCAATTTTCTGAAAACGAAAGTTATAAAAAATTATTTTTAAAAAAATATAATCAGAAAATGTAGTTTAATATTAATTTCCGTAAAAAGCTAATTAAAGTTCAGTGTATGTGAAAAGTATATTAAGTAATTTTCCAGTGTATAAATATAGCCATCTTTTATATTTTCATAAAACATTAAATGTGGAAAATGTTGGGAATTCCCTATTTTTACCCGATGTTTGGTTTTGAGGTAGAAAACTCTTCAATTCCCTGTTTTATTATCAACAATATCTCAGTTTTATTACATTATTTTAAGGTGAGAATACCAATATAAGAACGGTATTAGTTTTCACACAATTTCTAAAAAGCTACAGTAAAGTTATTAGTGACATATCGATCGTGAGGGCTGTGGTGAGAATGTATTTCTTAAAGTCGAAGTGACTTTGAAAAACCAAAGAAAATTTTTTTTTTCTATCAAACCGATGAAATACATATTATCTAAACAGATGTGTCCAACGCGTGAGCAATGGTGTAAATAACTGTCACTCGTCAAACTCCTCTCTTACCACCTTCGTAGTCAGACGAAGCCCGTGGCGAAATGAGAAGAGGAGAATTCTCGGTGAAGCGCTAGGAGAATGGAAAGAAAGGAGAAGCGCGCGAACCTCGCGTTGGACACCACTAATCTAAAATCCTTTGATAAAGAACATATTTCATCCATAGACGATTCTATAACGAGAACATGTTCAGCCAGTATGATTTAAAATTAATTCAACCAATTTCAATATTTAGTGATTACTTATCTGCGCAACGCAGTAATTTCTATGAAACAAAGCTTATTTTATTGTCGTGCAAGCATTGTAAATTGGTTATTTTTTATATTTACAGAGTAAAGTTTGGAGTGTCACTCGATGAAGTCTGCAAAAACGACATTCCAGGGCCGTTACTGGTAAGTATGGAATTATGTTTTCTGATAGATTTATATTTCATTATTTTTGATTCAGGTTGGTTTAAAATTCTATTCTGTTCATTATTAATGTTTAGGTATTAATTTTAAAACTGAACAAGGAAGCACCTTTGAGAAAGGACGTCTTTCGTGCTCCAGGTCATCAAGGAAACATGAAGAAGCTCATCCATTTTTTACAGACTGGGCGTCTTGTCAACATGGATAATTTCAGTGTTTATACAATCGCTAGTGTTCTTAAAAAATTTTTGCGTAAAATTCCTGGTGGCATTTTTGGGAGGGACGGTGAACAACAACTTTTTACAGTTATACAAATCGACAGTATTGAACAACAGAGGGACCAAATTCATAAGTAAGAATTTTATTGTGCAGTTCCATAATAATTTTATAATTGATGCAATTCTAAATTGTCTGCGGTAAGGATTCACGGTTGTGTCGATAATTGTTATTATAATTTTTTTCATTGTGCTTGTTTCTTTTGCTACAAGAATTCGGCTTCATAAATTGCTTTTATTTTGCATATTCACATGTTTAAATGTTTAATAATTAAAATTTTCTTCTGAATGCAATTTTATTTTATCAGTTTTCATCGATTTATCGATCTTTAATATTTTAAGGTAGATGGACTTAACAGTGGCAACATCGCAATTTTGCCGTACATTTACACATCAGTTCCATTCAACCTTATTTGAGGAGCAAATCCGAGAAAAATTAATTTTTTTTGGGCTTCAAAAAAACTCATGATGTCGCAGGAGTATACGTATTTTTTTTTGTTTTTCGTAAAAAAGGGGAGGGGGGAATATTTTTAATATTACGAATATTGAAAAGGATGACAGAAAATCAAATCGGGGGATTGTAAAAGAGACAAATAATCTATCGGTTTTAGAAAATCCTCTTGTCTTACACTAACGTTGCACTCGCGGTCCTTTTACATGATTATATGGTCACGGTCACTCAAAAACGAAAGAAATCTTAAAAATTACGAAGAAACATAATAGAAACACAAGGACACGTGAGAGACTTGTTTGCATGGATTGTACCTTGCCGTCTGCTAGGCGGAATATGTACATCCGGCAAAACAGGTATGGCGGGAATTTCAATTTCTTGTTTGTTTCTATAGAAACAAACAAGAATAATCTCAATATAAAATACTGAGATTTGTATTCATACTTGAAATTCTCGCCATGCCTGTTTTGCCGGATGCACGTAGCCCGCGTAGCAGACGACAAGGTACAGCCATACAGACAAGTTTCTCGCGCGTCTTTGTGTTTCTATTATGTGTTTTAGTAATTTTCAAGATTTCTCGCGTTTTTGAGTGACATAAAGTGACAAATAAAAACCCTTGTGACCATATAATCATTTAAGAGGACCGCGAGGGCAACGTTAGTGACGGTCTCTCCAAGATAAGAGGATTTTCCAAAACCAGTATGTTGTCTGTCTGTTTTACACCCCCCGATTTTATTTTCTGTCATCTTTTTCTATATTCGTAATAATACCAATTTTTTCCTCTACTGCTTATCGTCTGTAGACGATAAGCAGTAGAGTAGTAGAAGCATAATTATTTATTATTGTCTTTGTCGAAGTTGCAAATGCAATTACTTCCTCAATAAGCAATAACGATTTTCTTACATATTAAAATATACTTTTAATTCCTTTTTTTCGACACAAGGAATCTTTCTTCTCCTTGCATAAACTTTGAATTTTGATTATTTGAGAATTTATAGTCGAAAAATCAATTTTACAAAAATTTTAAAATTACATGAAAATTGTAAAATTCAATATTTTGAAAAATCCTTTGACTCGATTCGAGATATTGGTTGTGCAAATAAACCCTATACATTTCATCAATTTATCTGTAACTATCGTTAAGTTATAGTGGCATCAAAAAAATATGACATCCATCCACCATACATCCTGAGGAAAGTTTATTTAAACTATAGGTGAACCTGAAGTTATTTAAATGGACGTCCCAGTCCCTGTGATCTTGACCGATAAATGAACAAATCATCGTCTTCAGTACCCTTCTAGTCCTTTCCACTAGGCTAGCTTGAGGATGGTACAGTGGATTAAAAAAGGAGTGATGGATACCAAAAGCTTGAACCATCTCCTTGATCGCGTTGTTGTTAAATTCGGTTCCCTTATCAGAATGAAGAACTTGGGGTGTTCCCCGACGAATTATTATGAGATCATAAAGGTGGCTATGATGGTCTGAACATTGGCTGTTCTCAAAGAAGCCAGCTCAATCCATTTAATGAACAGATCCTGGAACAACACCAAGTATTCGTAATCTTTTTTACTTCGAGGAAATAGGCCCATTATGTCAGTTGCTACGACCGTCCAAGGTTCTTGCATGATCTTCTGCCCCATTAATCCTCGGGGTTGAGCTAGCTCAGGCTTATTGAGTTGACATGTTTCGCATTTCCTTATGAATGCGTTAACATCCTTGAACATTCCAGGCCAGAAGTAATTGGTTGAAGCACATTCGTGGACTTCTCTTAGATCCTCTTGTTGATTGTCCTTGGGAATTACAAGTTGCCGTGCTTGGAGATCATCCGTCAGATCCTCCAGCAATGGATTATTTTTAAAGTTGTAGAGCTTTCCATCGACAACTTTCCAGCCATGGAATTTATGAGGAGTTTCCAGAACAGCTTTCCTACGTTTGATGAACCATTCATCAGTGATTGCTGGTGAGAGATTCGCTGATTTTCGCGTAGTCCTGTACCATGACGTGGCACCAATGAAGTGACGTAGCTGTTTAAGGTTCTTCAGTCGAGGATAGGTTTGATTTTGTCATCGTATACCAGCAAACCGTCCTTGTTTACTTTAAATCCAAGGTATTTAATCTCTGGCAAACAGAAGTTGCATTTGCTGGGACTTAATATGAGTCCAGCTTCGATTAATCGGTTAATGGTTCTTTCCAACCAGTCAGAGACAATGATGATGTCGTCTAGGTAAGAAAAGACGTGTGATTTCAGCTCCGGTGTCAATAAGACGTTGAAATGTATTTTGTGAAAAACATCTTGATTTCCTATTTAACATAGCAATTTTCATTTGCTACACTTTGTTCCTAATTTAATGTAAAAATATAAATAATACAAACTACAAAAGAATTAATAATTTAAAAGAAAGTATACTACTTTCCAAGCGAGAGATAATAAAGATTCAAAATAGAGATTTTATTTAAAAAGTGATTAAATAATCATAAAATATTACAATTTTATTAATTATTATTCAAAAATTGAATAAATAAGCAGTTTTTTAATTAAAAAAAAAGTACGGTCAGCGAGAATCGAACGTGTAACCTTGCGAATACTAGTCAAGTGCTCTACCAGCTGAGCTATCGACCAGTTGGAAGTACCTTTATGCAATTGTTAAATGCATTTTTGTCGAAAATGGCTGAAAATTGCGCCTTCTTGACTTTTCTCAAAAAAACCTCTAGTAGGTATCTATCATTGAGGAGAATATCGACCAAAACAAATTAGGCGACCTAAAGGTTCCCTTATTAAAGGAATTTGGGGATAAGCCAGATTGAGGTCAATGTTAGAAATGTAACGATGTGAACTGAGCCGCTCTAATATTTCTGTTACAAAAGGAAGGAGATACGCATCCTTTTTAGAGACTTTGTTTACTTTAGGGAAGTCTATGCAGAGACGATAGTCTCCGTTTGATTTTTTAGCCATTACGACTGAATTACATCACTCGCTGTTGGATGGCTCGATTAAATCTTACTCTATTAGTTTGTCAGCTACGGTTAGTAGAGCTTCAGTGACTTTCGGGGACATTCGATGATTCCTCTGTTTGATACGAACGTGCCCCTGAGTCTCTATAACATGTTCGACGAATTTAGCCGGAGGTTGAGGTGGAATTATCCTTTTCAAGAACTGCTCTGATTCTTTTCCGTAACTTTGAGCAATGCGATGCTGTTGCAGAAATCCGAAGTATCTACATTTTCTCAACCAAATGCTAACTTTATGATTTGCTCGTCAGCCCACCATAATTGCCGGTCACATAAATGCATGACAATTCTGAACGTTTCTCCAAAGTCCATGCCCAGAACGCAAGTATCAGCTAGACCAGATATGATCTTGACATCCTGAATAAGTGATTGGTGTACTTCGCCAATAATGGTTTCGATTGAACCATTGGCCAAAATGGTTATTGAACCTGACTTATTGAAATCGATTTTACAACTGATTGATTTGACTGCTTCTAAGCCTGTTAAACCTAGATAAGTTCTCGACGAAACTGTATCTAGAAGAGAATATAGTTCGGTACCATCTATTTCGATGTTGATATAGGGTCGTGATGAGGTACCTATTTTGAACAAGAAAGGAGTGTCAAGAGTTGTGTCAGCTGACGATTCAAGGGGTCTAGAATTATTGGAACGGTCTGAAATGTCCTGACAAGACCGGATTATTTGTGAATCTGGAAGGCTTACGTCCGATTGATTTAAATTTGAAGCTGTCAATTTACTTAAGTTTGACTCTGACAATAATCAGAGTCACAGGTCTGTTTAACTTGGCCATATTTGCCGCAGTTTTGGTGTTTTGTACACCTTAGGTTTACTATTCTAAGGCTTATTTTGTCGGTGATATTCAACCGACTGTTTCCGATTGATAGATTGAGAATTATTCCTTTTCTGATCCCTATCAGATTTCGTGAGATTATTCGTTAGTTGATCCAGATTCGATTTTGAACTGTTATTATCGGTTTGCTTAGCTTTGCTGTGTTGATTTTCTGGAAGGTTTAGCCTTTTTCCTGTAGGCTAACTCTGGAAATAGTGATTCATCCAGTTTAGGTGGTGTCTGGACCTCGTCTTCTGGAACTGCGGTGCGTTCCACTTCTTTTGCTAACGTCATCAGGTTATAATAGCCAGTCAATTCGAATCTTCGAATTGCTCAACGCAATTCGGGTTTCATGTTCCGATAGGCCCTATTCATCCGTTCCTTCAAGGTTACTGGCCTTTGAAACTTTAGGTAGAGACCGTGAAGACAGACCAGGAAATCCGAGAGCCTTTCGTCTGGTCTTTGCACTCTGGCAGCTACCTGCTCTTCCCGTCGCCATTGAATGCTGGTGTCACCGTACATCGCCAGAAATGAGCACTTGAAATTTAGCCAAGTCAGCCAACCATTGGCATTTTGGCGGAACCACTGAAGAGCCAATACCTCGAAGATAAATGAAATTGCAAGGAGCAATTCATCTTCGGTCAATCCGGACACTGAGAGTCCTTCCTCCAACCTTTGTAGGAAGTTCTCAACACTCATGTCGTCGCCTGTGTTACGACTCCCCAGTTTCGGACAACTGAGTCGAGTGTCTTTAGATGACTTCCGCTCAATCGAGGTGGCTGGTTAAATCGAGGGTCCATCTTCGCTTTGTTACGTTGGATCTCGTTGCCTATTAAAGGTGGTGTGTAAGAGAAGGCACCATTATCTAAGGTGGAACTTCCCATTTGATGATTACTTCCTGTAGTTGGAACATAATTAAAATAATGAGTGTTCGTTGAAAAAGGATGGGCCTTCTGCCATCAATTGATTAGTCGATGATGATTCCATATTTTGGTTTTGTAGTGAGAAACCAAATGCTCTATCTGGTCCCGGAGAATCGCACTGTTCTGTTATAGATTGCTCCTGATTCGAGCGCTCGACCAAGGAGTGTTTGGCAATCTCGCACGAGATTTAAAAATACTAATAAAATGAAATTAATGTTTTACTGTTTTTCATTTCAGAAATAACGTTTTTTTTTTTGAATAAAATCAACTACAAACATCTCAGAAATGGTCTTTTGCTTTCAGAATTTGCAGCTAAATAATAACTGCGCACATTGTTCAAATAAATGTAATAAATTATAGGTAAAAATAAGTACTTTTGTGAAAAAAATATTTTTGATGCAGTTATAGCAAAGAGTTATAGGTATTTCAATTTCTTGCGTTAATCGTCCTTTTTCGACAGATACGTTAGCACAGTTAAAAATGGTTTTTTTTTTCAATATGAAATTTAAAATTGATTCCGTCAATAATTATTATATATTGCCTTCAACTAAAATATTTGTAAAATCGGTATTTATAAAAGAAATTTTTATTAATTACTGATTCCTTTAGTTAATTTTTCATAAAAATCATGAATTTTCAAAACTTTATTCACCTACTTTCGAGCAAAACACTGAAATCCAAGATTTCATCCATGGCAATTCAAATAAAGAGCATGCAATCTACAATCTTGACAAATGCTTTGTCTCCAGAGACGGTGCAAATAAATTTGCTCTTTTACAGAGTAGAGCGTACCAGAGCATATATTCGAATACGTTTTTCATTCTGCACTAGAGTAAAGTTTTCATTTCGAACACATAAGGTGCACTACATTGGAGCAGAGTAACGTTACACGAATGTAACTTTTGCTCTGCACCAGAGCATTGCTGTCAAATCGAACGCCAAAAATGCACCGCACCGGGGCAGTGTTGTCAAATCGAACATTCGACTCTGGTGTATACCAATACACTCTACTACTGCGCGGCGACAGCTTTTACCACGGCAGCAACGTCGCAACTCACAGCGCACGTTGGCTTCCCATTGAAGAAATTGCGCGCCACATGTTGACCAATAGCAGAATTTCTCCAGCGAGAAGGCAACGAGAGCTGCGCGCGCAGGCAGCCAACTTTGGGAATACTGCTTCCCATGAAAGTGAAGCTACGTTGTCGGATTTATTCACATGACATGCTCAACTATACATTTCTTAACCTTAGAAAGAAAGTTTGGATTTCGATTTATGCTTTTTTCCTTATAGAAGAGTATTCAAAACGCATCTTCTCCGCTTTCCCATAAGAGTCAATGTTAAATTAAAATCATGATATTTCAATAAATACGTAGGGTCGAGACTTGAATCTTCGCGAGGATATTCATTGTGCCTTATATGGTATTTTCATTTTTTGATGAAAAAGAAAATTCTTTGGATTTCGTTTTATGGCGGACGTACATCCTTAACGTCCGGTGAATGTGCCAGTTGTAGGTTGTGTGAACGCATATTTATTGGAGATAGTCTGTACCTATCATGTGTTTGTACATTATATGTGTAATTTCCTACTGAGCTGTAAGTCAAACAGTTAGGCATTGAGATTCTGATGGAGGTGCGGAACGAAGCGGAACTAGTGGTGGTTATCGTTTTGTCAATGCGAGAGGGGTTGTTATCGGCTCTAGCAATCGGTTGCATATTACTGCCTCAAATGCTTCTTTATAAAAACCGTGGGCAACCCTAAGAAAGCTTTTATAAAGGTTCGAAACACTTGTTTCATTTGCTAAATTAAAAAAGTGTGATGGGCCTCGAAAGGGCCAAGTAATTGCCAGGTTTGAATTTTAATTCAAATTTTCAAATAAATTTCTTTATTTGAATTTAATTTTCGTTATATAACAATTTGTTACCTCGATGTTATGTTACTGTTACATACCGTCAATTGTATTCATTGTTTTGTTATATATCAGTTATTTTATTGTTACATTGAATGTCAGGATCAATACACGTCAGGGTTCTGACATAACCTCAAGAAACCTCATACAAAATTTTATTCGAGTCCGGGGGTCAGACCATCTTGAACAAAAATCAGTTAAACCGATAAACCCTATTTACTTCACAAAAAAAAGGTATATAGGAGCGTCGGCGCCTTTATAAGGGATTTTGGCAACAAAAATTTAAATTTTTAGAATGATTACCAAGAATAAATAAATGACTAGATAAATGAATTGTATACATCTACAATATTAGAAATGATGTGTAGAATTCTTAACTACTAGAATAAATGACCAGTAACATGACTACAATAGGAATCGACGGGTTCAGCGACCCCAAAAACATATGGTAAACATGGTCTGACTCCTGACCGGACTCGGAAAAAAAAATTTCATTAAGTTTTTGAGGTAACGTCGAAACCCTGACATGTTGGAGTTTTTTAACCCTCGAATTTGGATTCAGCAAACAAAAAAACATAAAAAACATGGTCTGACCCCCGGATTCGAATAAAATTTTGTATGAGGTTTTTGAGGTTATGTCAGAACCCTAACGTGCTGGGGTTTTTTAACCTTCGGATTTGCATTCAGCGACCCCAAAAACATATAGTAAACATGGTCAGACCTCCAGACCCGAAAAAATATTTTTTTTGTGTGGCTGTGTTTTCAGGTTTAAATTTCGATTCGACTTTATTTGAATCAATAAAGCAACAATTCTATCACTGAAATCGGCTTACTCCAGTCCTAGAGTGCGGCCTTGGGCTTTTATTAAGGCGCAAGCATTTCATTTAATAAATGTGAAGAAATAATTTTCCAATTCAAAATCCGTTCTATTTATAGAAGATTGATAAAGTTTTATATTTTGAATTCATTTGATTTTCCCCTATTTATGGGGCCATGAAAATTAAATATATGGGACCGTGAGAAAAATTTATGGAACCAATTTTACCATGCAAAATATGGGAAACTATGGAACAGTGAGAATAAATTATGGGTTCACAAAAAATATTTGGTGCTATTTCTAAGCCCTGAAGTTGGGCGCCATTTTATTACATAATCGATTTTGTGAATTTAAAAAGATCGATAATTGGTTATTACGAATTTAATTGATTTGAAATTTTACTATTAAATATGTTGATCACCAGCTCGTTTTTCTAGAAAACGAACAAAAGAGGAATGATAAAGATTTAATTTTATAATAATTTATCCTGATCGGCTAACCCAGAAATTCATTATTAAATAGCAACCTCGGAGAGGGGCGGGTTAAAGAAACAACACCAATCATTTAAATAAAAATCACGGATAGGTAATTTATTGAATTTAAGAAAAGGAGAGAGAGCATGACTCGATCAAGGTTAATTGAAAGGCACGGACTTTTGTCCATCAATAAGTAAATCAAGATAGGTTATAAAAATCAATCAATTTTAAAAAAGACAAACATATGTGAAATATTCAATCAATTTATCAATTGGATGAGAAAACGAGAGAACTCTCACCTGCAGTAATCCTGCTCTTAAAGAGTGTGCGCTTGCCCTTAATTTGTAATGAAAAGAGACTATATCGGGTCCCATAAGCACAGAGGTTATAGTGGTTCAGCCACAGTTCGTTATTTAATCGGTAATACAAGCCACAGTTCGTTATTCAATCGGAAATACAAGCCACAGTTCGTTATTTAATCGGAAATACAAGCCACAGTCAATCGTGATACTCACGAACAAGTTGTGTTTAAAGAGGCTGAGCACGGAATGAGTGAGGTGAGGTTCTCTTCCTGTCTCGTGACATACATGGAAACAGGCAGCGCCATGCGGGTCAACTAAACTTATTCTACTGTATGCGATCGGTTCAGAGATGGCGCCAGGTGTACATTAGATAGACAGCCGGCTAATACTACAGAGGATCTAGAGACAGTATGGCAACCGAGTTTGACTTTGGTTTGATCTTACGTGAAAACAGATTCCTCTTGTTGATTAGCTCCGCCATAGTTAGGGCCTTTCCACCACATATATGGTACATATATATACACATGCATATATTCATATATGTGTTCATTTCATGTACACGATCTGTGTTAGTGTAAGTAAACCATGCACCTAACCTAACCTGAAATATAACATGGCGAACCTTCCCTAACAATGGCGGCTTCCGACTCGATTGCTACACTGTCTCTAGACCCTCTGTAGCTAATACCAATGGATGTGCCAGTTGAGACTGATGTCATCGTCCTGGTCCTTTGTGTGCACGTGAATGTGTGGTTGCTCTGAGCCTCTATGGCTCAGTGTTAATCATATGAACAAAGTATAATAAAAGAGACAAAAGGTCGCGAAACATTAACAGCGTCACACAGGTGGATTGTTTACGGTGCAAGCTTGAATTTAAACCTTTCCTCCTCAGTAGCACAGTGAAGCCTAGAATGTCGAGAGCCTGCAGCTTCTGTCCAGCCCTCATAGTTTCGGAGAAACTTGAGCGGGAATATTTGATTGGGTCGTAAACGACCCACCTGTTTGACGAAGGGTTAGTTTTAAATTAACTATATTAATCTTATAGGTCATTTGATTCATCTCGATACAAAGAATCTTCCACTTAAATATGCTTTGCATTTTTATTATTTGAGAACTTATAGTAGAAAAATTAATTTTACAGAAATTATAAATGTACATAAAAATCTTAAAATTAAATATTTTGAAAAATCCTTGCGTACGTTTTAAGACATTTGTAATGCAAATAAACCCTACAAATTTCATCAATTTATCAACTACTGTCTTCAAGTTTTAGTGGCGACAAGAAACGGCGACATCCATCCACCATATACACACACACACATACATCGTGACAATTTATGAGAACGTTGTATTAGATATTGTTCAATTGAAGAAAGTTTTATTAAACTACTTGAAGAATATTAGAAAATGTAACGACTACGAACTTTCCTCAACGAGGAAGCAAAAGATTAAACTAATATTCATTAATATCCAGATGTTGGGCACAAATAAAAAAATCCTTCTGAATGCTGTTACATAGTTTTTAAATAATTTCCAACAGTTTAATTTATTATTTAGAATGATATTTCTAATTTTATATTATAAAAAATTTCTGAATACTTCATTTTTTATAATATATGATTTTTTATGTATTTATATTTAAACATTGTAGAAAAGAATAAGCTGTGATAAAAAAATATAATTAATTTACCATTTGCAGGTTGATTACTTCTCTGCCAATTTATACTCAAAGGCTTCTTGTGTTATTGTTTGGGACGTTCAGAGTAGTTGCAGTCAATAGTGAAAAAGCTCAAACGGGCATGTCTAGTGAAGCTTTGGGGGTTTCGGTAGCACCTTCTTTTTTCCAAAGTTGCGTAAGTGACGGAAAAACAGCCAAAATGGAAGACGTACTTAGATTCAAGGTGAGTTAAAATATTCTCAATGTGAATAAGCTGAAATGATCTATTTAATTTCAAAATAATGTTCAAAATAATTTTTAAATCGACATAGCTGCGAGTTCGTTCACCTTTTATTTTTATTCAGATTTGCCGAGGGGCCATTCACTTGAAAATTGATACTATATGAGCATAATCATTTCATGTGATTCTATATAGATTCTAAATTGATTTATGTGATTCTACATTGATTCCACACTGATTCTGAATCGATTATAGGTATGATTTCTCCAGTGAACAGTTCATTGAGATTTGCGTTAGCAAATGGTTGCCAAGTATAAAAGAAAATACCACAAACTTTTCTATTCCTTTCAATCTCTGGTTTATCCCAATTTATCTCTTTCTATATCTATCTCAATCTATATCAACGCCTACCTCTATCAATCCCCACTTCTCTATCTCTTTCTATCTCTTATTCATCGCCGTCTATGTCTTTCCGTTTTTTGTCAATTATCGTTCGTTACTATTTCTTTCATTCTTCACTTCTTTATTTCTTTCTATCTATTTGTCAATCACAGTTCGTTCTTATCTCTTTCAATTCCCATTGCTCTATCTCTGTCTATCTCTTGTATATAACTGTCTATTTCTTTCTATTTCCAAGTCAATGTCAATTCGCTTACTTCTCTTTCAATTTTTACTTCTCTATCCTTTTCTATCTCTATTTCAATCCACATCCACACCTATCCCTTTCAATCCGCCTTTCTCTATCTCTATTTATCTCTCATATATTCCATTTATTCATTTTTTATCTCCTTTTCAATCACAATTCGTTCCTACCGCTTTCAATTTCCACTTCTCTATCCCTTTCTATCTCTTGCTTATTCCTGTCTATCTGGTCAGTACCTTTATATTTCCTTGCCAATCTGAATTTACTCCTATTCCTATCTATCTCTTTCTATCTCCTTTTCGATTTTTTTTTTCTATATTTCGTCTATATCTATCTATCTCTTTTTATCCTGTTACCATAGTTCGTTTCTACCTCTTTCAATTCCCGCGTCTCTATTCTTTCTTATTTCTCACCTATTTTTGTCTATATCATTATTGGGATATAGTAAAAGTTTAATAATGATTTTCTAAATAAATGACAAGTCTTTGTATTATGTGAACTAGTTGAAA
>JAUEJJ010013825.1:0-10215 GCA_032164275.1 Synergus coniferae | reverse complement strand
AATTTCTAATGCCATTGAATTATTTTATTTTAGTTTTTTCAAAAACTATTTCCAATTATTTTGAAATCCCTTCACATTATTTTGATTTTTTTAAATTGGTTCCAATTATTTTAAATTCTTTTAAAATTAATTTTAATAAATTTAAATAAATTTAAATTCTTTTGAGTTCCTTTAAATTCTTTCTTCTGTTTTCCAGATCTTTTCCGAATGGTTGAACACAAGAAATGAAGTGTTGCAAAAGCATCTCGAGGAGCTGAATAGGCAGGAAAGGATAAAGAATATAGAAATAATGAAGAAACAACTCAAAAAAGAAGAAGAATTATTAACGTTCTTCGATAAAGAGGAAGAGATAGAATTACAAATCGAGAAAATCATAGAGAAAAAGAAAGCTATGGAGATAGACCCGAAACTCAAGAAGAAGAAATTGAAAAACGTGGCAACTTATCTTGCAACCAATATTGTTAGGATCAAGAACTAAAAATATGAACTAACAAAACCAAAAACACAAACAGTAATTAAAGAATTTTAAATAAAAGAAAGTATTGTTTAAAAAAAGGGATGATTTTTTTGCCCAACAATTTGTGAGAAGTAGATAAAAAAATTCCATATACTGAAGCTAAGAAAATATTCTTTCAAGATTTTCCAGATACAGCAAAAAAATTTAAATTTCAATCAATTGAATCCAATAAAGTACAAAATTTGGCTAAAAGCAATACAAACTCCGATCTCCAATCCAGGTGATTTAATGTGTAAATATTTTAAATTGGCATTGTTTAAAGTCAAGAATAATTGTGAAATTTTGTCTCAAGTTTTTCAAAAATTAACCGTTTAAATTTTAATTACAAAAAATGAATTTACGAAATAGTAAACTTAAAATGATCTAAAAGAGATGAGAAAATTAGAAATAGGCAAAACGGTGAATAGATGACGACTTATGATGTGTGAAATTCCAAATTCACAACAAAAAAAAACTGACCAAGAAATCCTTCTTTTCTTTTTTTTTTTAATTTCGATTTGATTAACTTACAAAATCCGATGAATTTTATACACGGATCACTTTGTACATTAGACGTTCTGACATTCATCCAGAAAAAATTATCTAGAAAAAATGACATGTGCATCTTTTTCTGATAGACATTCGTTCATTTTATACAGAGAGCGCGAGCAGAAATAATTCCTGGAAATAGATTTACAATATACAATCGGAGAATTCTTAGCTTTCTCTGAATTTAAAGCGTTGTGACTTAAAAAATTAGGCTCCCTGTTAGTTTCAGGCTTTTGAGCAGCTCGCAGAGCTCAGAATCTTAAAAAAAAATCCGAGTGCCAAGGCACGTTCGGTATGGCTTGGTCGATGCTTCTAAAAACGAAGCTGCACGAGTCACGAAACGATCACGAATTTTTGTTTTGAAGCTGAACCGTCAAGGTCGCCGTTTCTTGCTTCATTTGCTTCAAATCTGCTGTTATTCGCTCCAGATTAGCACCCACATTTTTCGTCGATTCCGAGTCGATCTGAAAAATAATAGTACATTTCATTAAATTTAAAATAGGAGTAGAGAAAACATCTGTCTTTAAAAAAAGTTCCTCCCTGTGAGACACACACCATATCTTTTTAAACAAAATCTCTGGGAAATGTTTTAAAATCACATTCAATCTTTAGATATCTACTTCACATCTTTTAGTCATTTAAAAATTTTTAAAAATATTTTTGTCTGTTTTTGTAATCACTAAGTTTTTGGAAACCTTTTGAAATCCTTTGAAATTTTTTCAAACACTTTAAATCTTTCATCATTCTTTTTAAGTTTGTCAAAATTTTAAAAATTCACTTTTAATCTTTAAAAAATAAATATTTAAAAAATCTTTTTTAATATTTTGAAATTTTTTAAAACAGATATTTGAAATCTTTCGTAACTTTGTGCATTCTATTCGTAAACTTAATCCTTAAATTATATTATAAAATTCTCAAATATTCTAGAGAATATTTTTCAAATCATCTTTCAAGTTTCTACCTGTTCTTCCAAATCTCGAATTTCTCTCACAGTCGCTCCGGTTTCTTCCACCAGGTTGACGAGGTCACTGCAGTCGGAATGCAAAGTGGCGAGAAGTTTATAAGACTTTCGAGAAGCTTCGTTTGTCCTCGCATCACGGAAAATCAACTCATCTACGACGGTGAATGATCTTTCTAATCTTCCGGTTAAAGTGTTGATCTCCTTCTGAATGTTCCGAGTGTCTCCGAGAACTTTATCAATCTCGTCCTTCTGCTTTCGAACGTTATTAATTATTTCGAGAATTCGTTGTGTGTAGGCGGATCTGTTCACTTCCTTCGGCAGCTTTTGAACTTCGGCTACTAGCTGGGAATATTGTTGATCCTTATTTCGACCTTCCTCCATTAACTCCTTTTCTTTTTCTTTTAAAATCTTTAACTCGTCAAGCTTTCTCTGACTGGCACTCTGAAAAAAGAAATCGATCTCAATTTTTAATAAAAATTCAAAATTGTTTAATTTAAAACGCTTTAACTTTTATATAATTATAATTTTAATTATTTAAAAATTAACAAAGTAACAAAAAAATTGATGACATTTTTTTAAAGTGTAAATTTAATAAATTTATAACATATAAGTGCGAATGGCATTATAAGATCCAAAAAAAAGGTCTTGTTCAAAGAGACGTTTTAAGCAAAGTGTGTCTTCATTTTTTTTATACATATTAAATTTATTAAAAAAATAAATAAAAGTACGCACAGCTTTTGTCGAGTGTTTCTCCCTTTCTTCTCGGTACTTTTGAATTAGAGGCAACCTGTGCTTCTCCCACTGATTGACCAACCCAATTAATTTATTCGAATTTGCTTCGATAGCCTCCTTCAGTTTCTGAATATTTTCTTCTCCATTTTCTAATAAGTCGTAAGTCTTTGCCTTGATCTTTCTTCGTTTCTCAAGCGCTGCCAGATCTTTTTCTTCACTTTGTTCAACGATTGTTAATTGTGTTAATTTTCCGCCTAGCTTTTTAGCTTCAATCTGAACCTCCTCAATTTCGTTTCTGAGAGACTCGCACTCGTGGGTTAACCTTTTTAGCGGATCCTGTTCACTAGAGTCGGATTTATCTGTTGAAGGTTCTTCCGACACTGGAAGGACCGGTGCTTTTGACTCCTGAAATCAAAATCTCTATTATTTTATTTGTTGAACTTTAAAAACTGGAATGAATTAAATAGAAAATTCTTGCAAATTATGTTCTTTTAAAAGTGTATTTATTATATTTTCAATTTTTCTCGCTAAGAATTTAAAAAAATCTCAAATTAAAAAAAATAATTTACTCTCATTCTCCTGTTTCCAAAAAAATCTTTTCTTCACGATTTTAATACCTCAATTTGTGGAGTTTCAGCTTGAGGTGTTTTTGCCTTTTCGTTAGAAGCAAATCTACTTAAAGCGTGAATACCGCCAAAAGCAGAAGTCGAAGATCTTTCCTGCTTCTGGGAATTGAGCCAATCTAGCCTCTCAATAATATTAGTCGGCATTGGATGATCTGCTTTTGCATTGTGCGTTAATACGGAAGGCAGAAGACTGAAGGGACTCGGCATTTGCTCAGGCACTGATTTTTGATAGTGGATATAATAATCTCGGTGTTCTGAAATAAAAAAGAAGAGTAGATAATAACTATCTCCTTAATTTAAAAGTCTTAATTTAAATTACTTCGTATCTCTCATATTATGTAAATTTTTATTTAACTTTATTATTTTCTAAGCCTTTAAAAAGGAATTTTTTCGACGAACCTTCGCTTTCCTCCAGTGAAGGAAGATCAAGCGGCACAGTTTTGTAAGGGGCTTTCGTTCTTCCAGTGAACCTGGATTTCCGTTCCTGAGATAAATCTGACGTCCACGGTGTTTGGAAGTCCTGAGAGACAGTTGACACCAGAGACTTTTCTAGTAAGGCGATTTTACTAATAGGTTCGTTAACTGTATTGTCGCTTTCCTTTGGCAATTTTTCAATCAGGAACATTAGAACGCGACGCAGGTCGGCTTCAGAACTGTAGAGAAATGTTTGGTATCCTATGTCACCTCTGTATCCAAGTTCCTGTTGAAAAAAATGAGGACTGTAGTATTATTTCAGAAAAAAAGAAAACTTATTTTTAGAATAAAACTAACAGTCATTGTCGTTTAAAAATTAATTTCAATAAATTGAAAAAAGTACTCAATTTCGTTGAAAACAATAGAAACTGATCTCTAATCCAAGTCAATAAAATTTAAATGAAGAATTTAAATTTAAATAATAAATTCAACAAAAAATTTCATAGAACTTCAATAACTTGAAACAAAGAAATCGTTTGAAAACTAGAAAATATAAAAAGCATAAACAATACAAAACTTATTAATAGATTTGATTCATTTAATTAAATTAATTAAAGCGATTTTAAGCGTCCTGTGTGGCTGTAAAAAGTTTTAGAAGAATTCTGCAGATTGGAAAGAAATTGAAGAATTTTAAAAGATTTTAAGTGGTTTCAAAATAATTCAAAGGTTTTGAAGTATGTTTTTCAAAAAAAACGTTTAAAACCTTTTGAAATCAATGAAATCACTTAAAATCTTTGAAATCTTAAAATACACAGTTTCCAAAATGTTTAATTTTTAATTGCAGAACATTGAATTGAAAAGAAAACATTTAATAAACGAAATAATTGAATTAAATAAATTCTGTGATTAAGACTGAAAGATCTTAAATCTTTTCATTGATTTTAAATTCACTGTGATTATTATCCTTAAAAATTTCAAGAACTTCAAGCCTCATTTGAATTTAACTTTTCTATGAGAGGTTTTTAAACGTTTTTTTTTTCAGCTTTCCTATAAAAATAATGATTTTGTAATAAAAAAAATATTCCACGCTCATTTTTCCATTTTAAACATATTTTTGAGTTTTTTTTCAAAATGCGGCCCCTTAATTTTTTTTCAAAATTGTTTAAATAAAAAGCTTCATTCTTTCCCTTCAAAATCATCGAAGTTAGAAAGTGGGATGAAAATTGATAATGGAAATGTGACAAATTGTTAAGACAGGTCAAATAAGTGATAAAATTTTAAATATATAGGTGAAAAAAGGTGAATAGGAGACGACCTTCGACAGATGAAATAAATAAAGTTATTTTACCGAACAGGCTTGTGCAAGGGAGGCTCCGAGTCGAAATCGTGCTGCCATATTCATTGGCAATACAGATGACAAACCTAGTCCAGGTCGTATTGTGTCTAAGCATCTTACAGTTGCCTCTATTATTAATTCTGTAGTGAAGCCTCCTAAATTCGTTATATTTTCTTCTATATCACTGAAACATAAAATTGATCGAGTTTAGGAATATTTAAGTGAATTAAATTACAAATATGTAAATATATGGTGCATTATTAAAATAAATTACACAGATTTCAAGAAATTTTCAACGATTTCGAAGAGTTACAAAACTTTCCCAGAGTTTGGTTTAATCGTATTTCAGTGAGTTTAAAAAAGACTGAAAGGAATTAAACAAAATCTCAAATATTTATTGGGAAACATATATTTTTTCCCTGTAAATCGGTACTTTTTTTTAACATAATACTAAAAGTGGTCATTTTTTTCGTATTTTCGCAAATTCATGTCCTAAAAATAAAATTATTCTAAAACTAGGCTTTCAAAATTGAAATTTTAATTTGAAAATCTTAAAAATTAATGTCATTCAAATAACAAAATTTTCAAGTTAAAAGTTAAAAAGCTTAAAGTTGTGCCGAAAATCAAAAATTCCGAATGTGGAAAAATACCGAAAAAAATAATTCCAGAAAATTTAAAATACCGAAAAAACAATTCCAGAAAATTTAAATTAGTGAAAAATGCAAATTCCAGAAATTTCAGATTCCAGAATAAAAATAATATACCAAAAATTCAATTTCCAAAAATGTAAAATACCAGAAATTTCAATTTTCCGAAAATATGAAATACTCGAAAATCCAAATTCCCGAACATTTTAAATTTCCGAAAATTAAAAAAAAATCTCTTTTTTTTTCAAAAAATATTTTTAAATTTCGTACAAAATTTGTTCAAAATTTACCGATGAACCAAAATCCCGAATATAAAAAAATCCGAATTAAAAAAATACAAAATCATTGAAATTTCAATTTCCTGACAATATAAAATACCCGAATTTGTAAATTCTCAAAAATAATTTTTTTTTAATGTTAACAATTTTTGTACAAAACTTTTGCGTTGAAATTTTCTTTTAAAAATTTTAAACAAAAATTATGAATAGAAAGTTTGAACAAAAGTTTTGAAAAGAAATTTTAAACACAAATTTTGAAGAATTTTTGAACAAAAAACAAAAATTTAAGAAAAATAAGATAGTAAAAAGAAAAGAAACTTTAAAATTGGAAAATCGTAAACAGTAACAGGCGAAAAAAAAGAAAACGATTCTACTTTTAGGGTTTTAAGAAAACACGTCACTTTGATTGAATTGATTGAGAAAATTAGTTTTGCTGATTTTGAAGGTGATAATTCGCGATGTAGTTTAAATAATGAACGTCAAAAGTCAACTGAGGACCATCCGCTTTTTTGACAGCGCTAAATCAGGCTAAATAACCGGAACTGTTGACGAATTTCAAGAAAAACTCTCGGTTTCAAACACTTTTTATCGGACATTAAGAAAATACTCACCAGCCTATTTGACGCAGAGAATGAATAATAATATTGTCAACTTCCTCCATGATATCTAAAAACTTGGAAAACTTGTTTAAATCAACACTCGCCCATGAAATCTAACCCTATTAAACATTTAAGTGCATTTAAGACTTATAGATGGCGTGTTTCGTCACAAGTTTTTTCGTTTTGGCCTGAGCACAATCGTTAACTGAACCTAGGACTCTATTTTCGAGTTCGTTCGAACAATTTTCATATACGAATTAGTATTTCTGTCTTACTCTTCCTTACGTTATTAGAAAAAGACAAACAGTAAATTTGTATACGAAAATTGTTCAAACGAACTCGAGAATATAGTCCCCTGAACCGCCTGAACCGAAGAATCGAAGATGCTTCTGTCCTTTTCTATCATATTGTTCCATCTCTCTTGTCACGTGACCGCAAGAGAGATAGGGCAACATGATAAAAAAAGGACAAAACCATCTTCGGGTACAGGTTACTGGTTCAGTTCACGATTGTGTACTTCAACACAATAAAGATGAGCACACATGTGCGCTCATCTCAAAGTTGCACAAAGTTGACAATGGATTGTTGACAATTGGTTGACAGCTGACAGTAGGGCTAGTGACATAGTGATTTTCAAAATTCAAAACTGTTGTTTGGGATTAGTGTTCTAAACTTCTCTGTAATTTATATTTTGACCTTTTCCAAAGATCCTTTTCTTTCCTATAGAGCTATCTTTATATAGAAAAAGACCTCGTAATATAAGAAATAAAAGGACAAAATATAAATTACCGAGAGAAATTTAGAACACTATAGTTGGAATTTTTTTCAGCAATTATGAATATGAATACAATTTAGTGATTTTAAACAGTATTTAATGGAACATGTAGTGATTTTAAAAGTTTCTGGGTATTTTTCCAATTCCAGTTATTTTTTCAAATAATTGGAAGCATTTATAAACAATATTATTATTGCTTTTTACTGTTTTGCTTCCTCATAGAGCTAGGAAGCTTTGTAGTCGTTACATTTTGTAATATTTTTAAAGTGGTTTACAACTTTCCTCAATTGATAAATGCTATGTAATACAATGTTCTGCATAATCTACATAAGTACATAATCAATTATCCGGAAATATGTGTGCATATATGTGTGCCTGTGTGTGGATAGATTTCACCGTTTTTTGTCGCCACTATAACTTGAAAACAGTTGTAGATAAATTAATGAAATTTGTAGAGTATATTTGCACCACCAATATCTCAAAACGTGCCCAAGGATTTTTCGAAATATTGAATTTTAAGATTTTTATATACATTTATAATTTTTGTAAAATTAATTTTTCGACTATAATCTCAAATAATGAAAATTCATAGCTGATGAAAAAGAAGAAAGATTACTTGTGTCCCGACGAATCAATTGCCCTATAAATTTAATACATTTCATTGCAAAATAAAAAAGTTATGAATAATTGTAATTTTCAAAAATTAATTTTTCGACTAATGTTTCAAATAATCAAAATTCAAAGCTTATGTAAGGGGAAAAAATATTCCTTGCATCGAGACTAATCGATTGACCTAAAGGTTAATGCATTTAATTAAACATTAAGGAAGTTATCTTTATTTGTAATTTTGAAAAATTTCGGTTTTATCCATGTTTTCGGATAATCAAAATTCAAAGGTAATCTAAGAAAGTAAAAAGTTTTTTAACTTTTAAATATGACTTTTAAATATGAATGATGACGTCGAAAGAATCTTTGCTTCGAGAAAAAAAGAATTAAATAGGTATATTTTTAAAAATATTTGAGAAAATCGTTAATGCTTCCTCTATGAAGAAGCAAATGCATTTGCATCTTCATCTGCATTCCAATCTAATCCGAAGAAAGTTTTCAATCCGAATCAATCCAAGGCTTATTCAATTTCAATCCGAACCTTTAATCCGAGTGAATCGGAATGAATCCGGTCAATCCGAATTAATCAGAATTAATACGAATTTTCCATCCGAATGATTCCGGTCAATCTGAATCAATCCGATTGAATCCGGTCAATCAGAACTTTCAATCCGAATGGATTCGAATTAATCTGGTCTATCCATATGATTCCGAATCATTCGAATTAATTCTGATTGACCGGATTCATTCGGATTAAAGTTTCGGATTGATTTTGAATGTGCCTCGGACTAATTCGGATTGAAAACTCCCCTTCGGATTAGATCGAAATGAAACTGTTTGGTTCGGATAAAAATTTCGAAATGATTCAGAAAATTTCGGATTGTAAATTAGTTTTCATCATTAGGCTTCTTTTCCATAAGTCCATCCTATTGTTACGTTTCTTTTCCTTCTTTCTTTCTTCGAGAGACATATATTATGATTGACTTCTCCTTCCATCGTATCAGGTTTGTTACTTATGTTCGAAGCGTATAGTAGATACGGATAGTGAATTATTGTTCAGGAAAGAAGGTACATTTAAGTTCAGCAATTACTCCTTTATTAATCTACGTATTGTGCACACATAAAATATTTTTAAAGTTCTTGTGTACATTACTTATTTCAAAATCAAATTGACTTCAAATAGCAAGATGTTGTTTTCAAAATTTCTGAGACTTGCATTACTTTTATCTGTGTTAAATAATGGAATCTGCATTGGTTATAAAATATTGGCCATTGTTCCTTTCCACGGAAGCAGTCACTTTTATATATTTGAAAAACTGATGAAAGGTTTGACAAAAAAGGGACATCACGTTGACATTGTCAGTCATTTTCCCCAGAAAGAAAATGTTTCAAATTATAATGACTTGAGTTTAGCTGGCAGCTTGCCAGATTTAAAGAACAATTTCAATTATCAAACTATTAAAGATCGAGGGACGTTCTGGGTGAAAAATGCTATGCAAGCATGTGGTGATAATATTTGTGAATTATTAGGTCATCCAGTGGTGCAAAAATTAATTAATAAGAATAGGAATAAGACTACATACGACCTCGTCATTGTGCACGTAAGCATACTATTCACTATTCGCGTTCATAAATTGTTAACACCTCTACAAAAGTTGGAATAAATCAGTCAAAAAAATCGCTAATAAAAAAGGATTCACTATAATGTAAACATATTTTAATTATAATTATTTTCAATCAATTTGGTATAAAAAAAATGTTTCCAAAGAGATTCGTAGTTTCCAAGAATAAATCAAACAAGTATACCGTTTTTGGAATACAACAGTCGAAAGCTATTGCCCAAATGCCCCTGTAAAAAGGAGAGCATTGAAGTGGATTATATGGCATTGAAAAAATTGTACACTTTAATGGCTATAAATCCAAATAAATTCCGTTTTTGTCCAGAATTAAATTCAACGGCATTCAAATGCATTGATTGTATTCGATATATCTGGTTGGAAAAAGCATTAAATGGCTTTTGACTTATTTGGTAATTCAACAGCATTGAAAGGCATTGGTTTCATTCCATACCTCTGATCATTGAAGGCATTGTATGACATTCAACTAATACGGTCCTTCAATGACATTCAATGGCATTCAATCAATGGCATGACAAAGAAGCCACTTTAATGCCGTATTTTTTATTGTGGATTCAAA
>JAUEJJ010013730.1:0-15499 GCA_032164275.1 Synergus coniferae | reverse complement strand
ATTTATATATACTATTTTTATTCTTAAAAAAAAAGAAGATGCATTCATTCATTGGTTTCACCTATTCGAAATTGCCGCCCTAACTTATTCAATATGGCTGCTTTGGTAGAATGGTCCTGATTGGTTGCAGTTTTTTTTACTTGCGCGTGCTGAGACCATGTGTAGTTGGATCATGAGCGAGGCCCTCTCCTAACTCCCTACTCCTCTGATTCGGTTCGTAGGGCCGAATCTATGGGGGGCTCTATGTAACTTCGTTACAGCGTGAGCTTCATGGTCCGAACCCACGAAGTCCATTGTTTAAAAGCTAGCGAGAGTTCACTTTTCAACCCCATGAGCTTCATCGTTTAAAACGGTGAATCTTTTGACTTCGAGTGTTTAGGCCACACCCAGTCCTTCCTTTCCCGCGTGTGAATAGAACTTATATACTACACGACCAAATATATGAAAAAACATGAATGTTTAAGAAAATGAACACAATTAAATTGTGTTAATAATTTTAAATTGAATAAATATTAATACAAATAAATCTTCTATTACGTCTGTTTATTGAAAATAAAATTGATTTAAAAGTAATACTTAATTTTCTCCAAACTTAAATTTTATTGGCTCATAATAATTTGTGTATATTTCGTATATTTATTTTCACATTAATTTGAATGTATGTTGTGATATTAATAAAATTAGAGAATCGGAATATAAAATTTATAAAATATCTATAGATAAAGTAAAATTTGACTTTAAAAGAAGGATATCGATTATATCTTACAACTTTTTTATTCCGATTCTCCAATTTTATTAACATCTCAACATACATTCAATTAAATTTGAAAATAAATACACAAAATATACATAAAATATTATATGAACCAAGAAAATTAAGTATTACTTTTAAATCAATTTTTTTTATTAAAAGTAATACTTCATTTTCTCCAAACTTAAATTTTCTTGGTTCATAATATTTTGTGTATATTTTGTATATTTATTTTCAAATTTAATTGAATTTATGTTGGGATATTAATAAAATTAGAGAATCTGAATAAAAAAGTTGTAAGGTATAAATGATATTTTTCTATATCTATTATACATATAAAAACGGTTAACTCGATATTTATTGATAATATTATTGTCAAAGTTATGTTTTTGCTAGAAGTAAATTTCTTGTGTTTTTATCACTTCATCTTTATATGTTTAACTTTATTATTTGAAATTTATTTCTTACAAAAAACCGTTTCTTGGAAGAAATTAAAATTCCTTGCTCAGTGAACATGCCGAGGAACAATTGTCAATAGTTAACAATGGTAAAAAATACATCTTCGGCTTCAATTTTCCGAATAATTCGAAATATAATGAATTGTGTTTTCTTGCGAGTTCTTGAATATCGTACATTTGACTAATTGTCAATTGCGGAGCAGTGACAATGCCAGTAAGTTGCCTGAGATAACGATACAATTTCCAGTGTTTATTTTTTAGTGGAATCAAGTCTCCTATCATTAATCCGAGGTACCTGGCTAAGCACAACATTTCAGATGCTGATTGCTTTATTTTTAACTTCTTACTCTCTTTTGCTCGAGTAAAAAATAAAGGTCTTGGCTTATTTTTTTCCTCAAAATCACTGTGATTAAATTTTTGAATCCGACTATTAAGAACTGCAAAGTTTATAATTTTTTGCTCGATCAAACTTTGTAAAACTCCCCCTATATTGTACACCACAATTCCCTCAAAAAAATCATGCATCAGTTCGAGAGAGTAACATTTTCGCAGATGTCGAATTTATTTAATGCATTGAATACACATCTCTCTTTAATTCCTGTTTCGGAAAAATTTTTGAGCACGACATTTTCATATGATTTTACCGTTCTAAGTAGACTTTGATCCTCAACTAGCATGCACTGGCTTGAATCGTCAACTGAGCAGACTCTACAAAAATGCTTGGCTTTGAAACCCTCGTCAAATCCACAAATACAATTTAGGCCCAAATTATCTCCGAGGATTAAAACGCATTCGAAGTAAGTAGTTTTGACTACACCATTAATGTTTATGTTGATTCCATATTGAGACAAATGATTCAGTTCTTCAATAGTTTTATTAAATAATTTTTCATTCTCGAAGTGCTTCAAGTATTTTGAACGGAATATACAAGAAACGAAGACGTTATGTAATTTTGCTGTGAGATGTGGTGGGAGACAAGCCAATGAAACATATAGTAAATTTCACTGAGTTTCTCTTCCCCTGCGTGGCTTCCTAAGCCATTTCTGGCCTTACTCATCAAAATACAAAAAAAGGGGATAAACTATTTTGCTAATAGCGTCGTACTTTTTTAACCTTTGAATGATATTCGAAATGACATATTTTTCCTTGGCCAAGCTTCGAGTGTAACTTTCGATTTCTTCCAATATTTTTGGTATCGAAAAAAACCGTTTCAACGTTTTACGCGCAGAAATGAATGTAGCAAAAGCGGGCTTTGTTTCATCTTCGATATTACCATTAGCACGTGCCACAAATATAATTTTATCGCCTATTGGGAAAAGCTGAGGGGGAACGTACAAACTTTTTTGTCAATATATTTTGAATCTTTTATGATCTGTCAAATAATCGTGTAAAATACTTTTATTATTCTTCAAAATAAAATGAGTTTGGTAGTAAGTTGAGGCATCAGTTTGAGGTTTGATTTGCGGTTCCACTTGATATTGAATGAATGGAATAAAGGACGTGGAAAATAATTTATTAAGATTAATCATAATTTCATCAATTGCACTTAAAGACAAGAGAGGATTATTGTACAAAAACAAGGAGAAGTTTCTAATTTCCTTGTCTAACGTTTCTTTATCAACATTGTAAGTGAAAGTGGAGTGGCAATTTTCGTCCATTATAAAATTGAAGCTGATGCTTTTTATCTTTGAAAACTCAAGGTTTCTTTGAATAAAAACGCGAAACAAAAATTACCCTAGAATAATAGACAACCACCTTCGAAATTTACGTAATCTTTATTTAAATACTTAAATAAAACTTATAAATATTCATTTGGAACTCGTTAGAATATAAAAATAAACTTATTAATGTTTCATAAACTCAATCAGAAAATCAAAAATGAAACGAGGATAAATACAAATTCACGTTTAAAACCTTTTCAGCTTATCAATTAACATAGCCACAGTGCTATAGAGGTTTTTGACATCAAATTCATAGACTTTGTTATAAGCCGAAAGTCTTAGATAGAAATCACCAAATGAATTTGTCATTACAACACGCTTTGACAACCACCTTGGGAAATTTCGAACAATTTCCTAGGGTTGTCGGCCTACGTGACAAATGAGAAATTCCTTGGTACTCAAAACGAGCTTGTCTACACCTTATTTTATGATTTAATTCCTTTCCAGGGCCAACAGACCCTCAGTTTATCACTTAAATCCTTGCCAAGGTTAGCCTCATTGTCCCCGGGCCCTGCATCTGCCAGTAAGATGGGCCATAATTGTTGACGCACTTAAATTGGCGGGAAGACGCCTTGGAGCTTCTTTTCTCTTTTTATGACTTTCTCTCTCGCTCTTTCACGCTAAACGAATCTAAAAGTTTTCCTCTTGTTTCGTTTGTATTGTTGAAATTCTGATCAAATTTCAATAGTATTTCGACAATCGGAGAATTAATTTCGTTGGTAAGGGAAGAGAAATAATAGTAATATAAGTCTGTCGGGGATCACCTTACCAATATCTTATTTCTATCCCTATTTTCTAAATACCTATTTTTTTTTGATAATTTACCGTAGGAACTATAATATTGAACCTTATCCTTACTTCTTAGATTTTAACCTTTATTTGTAAACAAATAATATGTTAATTTACTCTAGTAGTTTAGGAATTTATTGTTATTTCGCTTAACACGACTATATTATTAGTATTAACTTTAAAATTGTTAGAAACAACCTTAGGATATTTTAATCTAATATTTACTTAAATAATATTGACATTTTTAGTTTATATTCATTTTTAAATATTTTAATCTCGGACCCAGACGCTCGACGCGTGAAGAGAGGGCTAGTTCCCCTCCATACACGTTCTTCTTTTCTGTCGTCATTGCTAGCCAATCCGATAGCCTAGCCGGGACTCTACCACCTCTCCTAGCAGAAAGCGTATGCGATCCAAGGGCCCGTGAGTCCTCACGTTAAGAGACCAGAGTATCTCTGACTGTCGCTGAGAACACTGGTTTGAAGTACATACGTTTCTACCAAAGGACAGAGTCTTAATCTTTATCTTTTTAGTGTCTTTGTGTAATTGTAATAATTCCTGATAAAATAAACGGAGTTCAAATCTACAAACGGTAAAAGAAATTCCTTATTTTTATCTCTTATTTCTTTCTTTTCTTTTATGGTGAATTTTATGAATTTGTGTCTTGTATCTCAATTCAGAGTTAGAACAGCGTTCAACCTGAATCGTTTACGAACTCAATCCATGAACTGAAACCTTGTGGATCAGGACAGGAGTGGACGTAAACAAGTGTTTTAAGGATTGTCTCTTTTCTTCGGTTTTTAGATGCAAACTGGAACTTCACAAATTTTTTCCGCCAGAGTTGCCGTTGAACGACGCGCAGGTTTCGTGAACCGAGAGAATCGTGAGATAGTATCACGGGTACCTTTGGGAGAATTAGTCGTTAGAAGAGTAAAGGTTCCCGGAAAACGTAAACGACTCGGGCAAGGCGCACGTCAACGAGCGCGTCGCCGCGCCGTAACGGAATCCGCGAACGCTTCGCTATCAACTACGATCCCCCAAGCCTCGTCGTCTCGCGAAGGACGTGCAGATTCCCCGAAACCACGAGAACCAAACCAGCCCGATCCGTTGAGGCTCGAACCCTTAACCTTATCAGAGCGGCCATTCTACAACTTCGCGATACCCGAATTAATAATTTCACCTATCAGAGGATTACCGACTCCTGCTGAACTCAGACTCGTGAATTCGGACGTATTATTTATCCCAGTAGAAAGCTCACCGGAAAGGTTCTCTGAGACCTTGACCACCCCAGTTGATCTCGTAAAAAGAAAGCTCCAATTTTCATAAAGACTCGAATAACAAGAGTCGTCTACAGAATACACCTCCAATCTCTTCGCCCCCCCTTTATCACTTCTCAGGTCTTATAATATTAAGAATCATAACAACTTCTCTTTCAATAAACTGCGAAACGTGATTGGAAATGTGAGGAAAATTCTTATGAAAAACTTTTATTGACTGGGAACATATGTTTACTGCAGTGATAACTTCGGAAACTTGATAATTGTGATCCCCAAGTATGACGTGGCAAGATGTTATTTTATCAAGTTTAGGTCCAGCAATCACAATATAAGGCTGTAGACACAATTTTTGTTCAGAGTGGAGCAAAAGCAACTTTTGATGAACATCTTGAAGCCTTTTTCAGCATCCTCCTGCAATTTGAAATCCCACAATGTTAACATTGCGAAATTCAATGAAGGCATTAAAAAGCACACGTTTCCAAATTTTGTAAAATTCTTTGTCCATATATAATAATGAGGTATGTAGAATGATGCTTAAAGTACAAAAACTTCGCATCAACATTTACAAGCATTACAAATTATTTTTACACGAATATCACGACAAAAAATTTAATGAAAAAAAAGTAAATAAATTTACCTTTAAATGGAAAATAAAATTTTCCAAAACTGTCGACTTTTCAGGGTTCCAAGCTTTTCCGGTTCTTGATTTGCAAGTCCGTTTCAATATTTTATTGAATGTGAACGGAAGTAGCATCAGAGCCAATACTTAAAGCTTTTTATCTATTCGGAAACATGATAAGAATGTTTAATTGCATCATAAAGTAAATTATTATACGTAAATTATTTTAGGCTTAAAATATTTCTCAAAACCATCATGTAATCTATTGATTAGTTGGTTTATACACTATTTTAGTCTACTAGTACGTCTAACTGTGATATTATACATACCATGAAAATAAAATACTGTAGATTGATCGTTAAAAATTAAATTAAAATAAAATAGAACTAATAATACACATTCAAATTTATAATTTGTTAAAAAATTCTTATTTATAATGAAAAATGATCAGCAAACGATGAAAAAGCGAACCCCTTGAAAAGAGGTAGAACAAATTAATTCTAATACTTAAAAGAACTTTCTAATGAGATCAGTAGATATTACACAACAATGATAAATTCCTGAACGATCAGTAAAGGGCCACTCAAGTGATTGATGTGTATTTATTAATATAAAACGTTGAAAATCATGACGAATTTTGATGGGTATTACGTTAAAATAATGCTTGTACATTTCTTTAATCAGAAATTGCGAGTAATTTTTTAATATAATATTATATGAGAGATTCCATGTCAGGAATATCAAAGTTGTTAGCTACACGAGCGATTTTCTTTAAACAAGGGAAATAATAGTGTTAGGTAGGTAAGACATTTTTTTTTACCTTTTTTCATGTAAATTATTCCTTATGACTTTATCTTTCATTTAAAAAAAAAATACTTTGTAGCCTCTTCTGGTTGCCGAGTTATGCACTTTTAAGCTGAAGCGTGCACGTTTACTCTCCGGTGCAACAGCCCGTTCAAGATACATACAGCGAACGTGGTCATAAATGTTTATGTTGTCCTGATTTGTTTTTGTTTAATTTCCTATGTCTATCGTGATAAAGCCTACCAGGTCACTAAATATTCTTCAAAGTGAAATATTTAAAAGAATTTGGAGCCATGGCTCCAGTCATTCGCTGTTATAATCCGTTTAACAAAAAGGGACATTGGATATAAAATGTGGTAAAGCAAAACTTTGTCAAATTACAAAAGATATTTGTACTACGAAAAAATTATCCTCTGAAAGTGTAGGAAAATAGCTTTGCGTATCATGTTTAGCTTCATTATCTAATGATGCTAATCACAACCTAAGAAATTTTATGAGACCTTGTGTCTTAAGTGTTTCTTCTAGCTACAACGTAGAAATAGAAATAGAAAACGGTGATGATGTAAATGTTGTAGAAGCAGAATATGAGACTCAAACGGTTAACGATGAGGAAGTAATCCTCAATTTAAATAAAATTCTTCAACTTTTGAAAGTTTCAATGATAATAATTCGAAGGACCGTCAATCAATAAAAGCTCAGGAGCTTATTAGGGTTCAAGAAATAAAGAAAGCTCTTGATATTGAGCTAGAGAAAGTATTTGATATTAGGCGAAATAATAACAATAAGAAAAATGAACTAGTTGATGAACTCAAAGAAAAAGTATCTGAAACGAAAAATAAATCAGAAAAAGTTTAATACTTAACTATGCTATCAATTATTTGGGGAAACCGTCGCATACAAATTACGTTTGGCATAGCATATAGTACGGCACGCACTGCTCAAAATATTCATACTGTACATGGAATTGGTTCATCATCTAATCCCAGATTAGGAAAACGTCTTTTAAAAGAAACGGAAACAAAAGTACATTGTTTTTATTATGACAACGAATTCAGCCGATACATGCCTGGCCAGAGACTGCATATCATTGAAAAAGGATAGAAAACGTTCGTTGATGCAAAAGCGACTACTTTTGGTTTTAGGAAATCTAAAAGAGCTATACGTTGCTTTTAAAGAAAAACATCCTTCCTGTGATATCGGGTTTTCCAAATTTGCAGAATTAAAACCCACCGAGTGCATTTTGGCAGTCAATAGGGGCACGCATTCAGTCTGCGTTTGTAAAATTTACCAGAATCCGAAACTGATGATATCTGGAGCACGGTTGAATCAGCTTGTAGAAGCGGAGACTGAGAAGCATTTTCTTGGATCCTACCAAGATATTTTAAAAACAATGATATGCAGCACTCCCACGCCTAATTGCTATTTACTTATATATAAAGAATGCCCTGGAGTCGAAAAAATAGTAGAGTCTTGAAAAACTTTGTTTGATGAGAAATTTATTGACCAAATTACATACAAGAAATGGGTGACTGATCATACAATGTTAGAAACTATCATACATTCAGCTGATGACTATGTTCAAAAATTTAGCGACAAATTACCTGAATTTTGGAAGCACCATTTTCTAGCAAAAAAGCAAAGTAAGTTTTTAAAAGATACTAAAGAATTTCTAGAACCAGGAGTTTTTGTAATACTCTGTGATTTTGGCGAAAACTTTTCTCCTGTAATTCAAGATTGTGTCCAAGATCATTACTGGAGTAATGAACGAATAACTATTCACCCATTCGTTGTTTACTTTAAAGAAGATATAGAATTAAAACACGAAAGTTATATGATCATTTCTGAATGTCTTAATCACGATGCAACTGCTGTCAATTTGTATATCAAGAAATTGGTTGAAGAATTAAAGAAACGACAGGCAGTTACACAATAACTAATTTATTTTACCGACGGAGCTGCATCGCAGTATAAAAATAAGTATAACTTCATTAATCTTGCCTACTATGAACAAGATTTTGGGATGAAAGCTCAATGGAATTTTTTCGCTACGTCCCATGGAAAAAGCCCATGTGACGGATTAAGAGGCACCTTGAAGCGTGGTGCTGTGAAAGCGAGTCTTCAAAGACCACTTGACAACCAAATCACGACTCCTCAATCGCTTTATGAATGGGCCAAAGATTTGGACACTGCCCAAAATAAAATCTATTTATTGCACTACAAAAGGTTATGAAGAGAACGTGCAATTTTTGGAATGTCGGCTTTCGCAAGCTCAGACAATTAACGGCACGAGAGGTTTCCATTCTTTCGAACCCTTAAATGAAACAGACATTAAGTGCAAAATTTACTCCGCTGCACCTGAAAATGAATCCAAAATATTTAATATGCAATACGGGAAGAAAGCTCGACGCGGTCGACCACGATGCTTAGCTGAGGCAGAAGAGTAAACGTGCACGCTTCAGCTTAAAAGTGTATAACTCGGCAACCAAAAGAGGCTACAAGGTATGTTTTTTTTAAATTAAAAATAAAATCATAAGAAATAATTTACACGAGAAAAGGTAAAAAAATACGAGCTCAAAACAAAAAATCTAAATCAAAAATTTTTTGGCACCTTTTTACCTCAAATTTTGAATTTTTCTTTCCGACTTTTTACAGAAAAAAGGGTACTAGATTCTACATCACACCTATAAATTTGATTAAAACCGGTTAAAAAATGTATGAGATATGGCATTTAAAAAAAATGCATCAACAAATTTCAAACTGACGTGATTCCTACAATTTTGAAATTTTTTCAAAAATATTTTAACACAATGTCTTACCTACCTAACACTATTATTTCCCCTAGTTTAAAGAAAATTGCTCGTATGGCTAACAACTCTGATATTCCTGACATGGAATCTCTCCCTTGCAACGTATCATGGTAGTCGCTTACTGATTCCTTTTGTGTCATTTGCAAATTCACTATTGCCTTTACCGCACAAAAATTTAATTTCGTACATCTCGTTATTTCAGCCAGAAATTTTACACAAATTTTATTATTTTAGCCACTAATAAATTTTCACTTTGCAAATCACAGTGCTCAACTCAAGTCTCGGCCAAATGACCAGGACGAAATTGTATCGGCCAATCAGCTAAGACAATTTTTATTTCGGCCAAACGGCCTAAGTAAATATACTCCGGCCAAACAGCCAGAGTAGTCTCTTAAATATTTCTCACATTGGCCAAGCGGCAAAAGCATTAAAAATTATTGACACTTTCAAACCGGCCAAGTGGCCAAAATGAATTCTCAAATAATGTCCAAAAAAAATTACTTTGAGGTGAATTCTGCACTGAAACTTTTAAAATCAAATTGTCAAATGTAGCAATTATTTAATTGTCACAAGTAGCGAAAGCCGATGGCATTCAGTGGGAATTATTTCCCATCACTGCCAACATCTTTTTGTAAGGAACCAATAAGAATTTTCAAAATAAGTCCTGTAAAGAAAAGTCAAATATTTCTGGCTGGTCAGAGAGTCACAAAAAGAAGAGATTGGATTTTTCAATTTCGAAAGATTTAAACTATTGGAAGATTAGATAAGAGAAAAATCAGACAAGTAACATTAAAAACAATATATTCTGAAACCCTCTATACAAATATACAAATAAACTTCCTTCTTTCGTGAAAAATCGAAGATTATGTTTAATCAAAGATATCACACATGACATGTGGTATAATAATTAGAGTGTATCGAAATATTGTTTAATAACAGTATAAGAGAAGAGTTTAGAGAGAAAGGCAATTGGGACGATACACGTCCAGCTTACCAAATTCCAGTTTTCTTAATTCTACCAGTAGAGAAAATATGGAGAGACTTGTAAGTGTAGTCCAGATCCTCCCTATTGGGCGATACTTGTGATTTTGCGTTGTCACAGGGTGACAACTCTTGTCCTTTTTTTAAGAAAAGAAGCTATCACAACGCTTGCACTCACTCCCACGGAAAACAGTTCTTCTCACTCCCACTTTTCGCGAATTCTTCTCTGGGATCACGCGAAAACACGTTAAAGGGCTTTCAATCGGAAGAAGTGAGGGAAATGGAATCCTCCTTTAAGTTTTTCCTCGTGATTCCGGGTCACAATTTATAAAACGTTAATTCCTGCTTGTTTTGAGATTCAAGAAGATATTAGCATCTTTCGCTTTTGATTATGAGCATTTTTGATGCGAATTTATTTCATAATTATGTACATTCAGATTTTTGGAAAAATAAAAAAAAAATGGAAAAATATTATAAGTAGGGGGCTGGCACGTAACATTATTAATAGCCAAAAATTGCCTTTGTTAATTAATTTTGTTTGAAAAATTATTAACGCAATTTTTTTCTCAAAAAATGCCTAAGATAATAAAAATTTGTTTATAAAATTGTTGTTAACAATTAAAATTGTTTATTTTTATACAGACTCCCTATAGGTATAAAAATTAGTCATTTACACTCCGTTGCTTTGAAAAAACGGATTCAGTAGAAAAAAAAGTATTTATTTCATCATAAATACCTGATATGGCCATTTGTTTGTAAAATTTGTTGATAAAATAACAAATTATATATTGTCTTTCATGAATTTAATAACGGTTTTTGTCTACAAATTATTCATATATAGTGCCGATCAACTTACGAATCAATGCCAATCCCTATGAATCCATTTTCACTCACTTATTTGTTAATAACAAATTTAATAAATTTTTAAACAATTGCCAAGCTTTTGAAAAACTTTCCTGGACAGTTGCTTCATTGATTCTAGGTATATGCAATTGAGTCCAAGTATTTATTTAACCCTTAGTTGCACGGTGGTAACGTGGGTTACCAGCAACTTAACTGCAGATATTTCTTATTTAATTAATTGTTCACGTATGGTATTTAGGACGGCTTTTTATAACTCATTTGCTAATTTATTAGTAAGAAAACATAAAAATATAATTTATTTGATATAATTGTTTATAATAATTGTTATATAAATAAACAAACAAAAAATGCCTTTTTTTCGAAAGAATTCATTTTTTAACCCTCACGTACTAGGACCTCGAAATTTTCCGTTCCTCCTAGAACGGGTCCCGCAGACCCGAGTAAACTTCAAAGTGAAATATCTCCGGTTTAAATAGACTTAGCTCCATTTTTTTAAAATTGTAGCTCAGAATCTCGCAAAAACGAATATTGTAAAAATAGATATGAAAATTAATTGCGTATAATAAATATTTTACAAAAAATGAGAAAACTTAAAAAAAAACACTTTTTTTCGAAAATTTGTATTATGTCATAAAATATAGTTGAAAAAAATGTATTGTCCAAAAATGGCAAGTTTAGAAGTTGCAATTCAGGACCTTATTGACAGTTTTTTGATTTATTGAAAAAAAAATATTTTTTTGCAAAATGAATGTTTACAAATTTGAACATTTTCATGCACACGCTTTTTTGTGTATTTTCCTTCATTTATTATATTTTCTTACACAGAGGTTACAAAAATAATAGCCAAAAACATTTTTTACATGTTCCACAAAATTTATTACTTAAATATTACAAAATTTATTCGACGCCAGCTCCGGCTGCACACATATCGCACGTTTTTGCTCTATGCTCTTGGCATATAGGTCTGCGACAACGTACACAACAATACATAGTTTTTCGGTCGAGGGAGGGCGGACAAAAGGCACAACGCTTTTTTTTATCCATTACATAATCAGGTACATTATCGCACGGGTATTGCTCTTCCAGTCTGTCTTCATAAGGTATATATTAATAAATTGTCTCCCTTAGATAATTCGTCAAATTCGGTTGCATCGAACATTGGCGCAGCAAAGGCTTTACTAGCTAATTACACAAACTTAACATAAAATCACGTCTTTCAATCCAATCATTCTGTTCACAAAGCGAGTACAAAATGAATGCGTTGACATTGCACTGGTCTAGTATTCGGTACATGAATCGCATCGGCCATCGTAATGCTTTACGCATTACAGTGTAATCATGGCACTTTTTATCGAAACTGTCGACTGCACCTTTGATCTGATTATAGAAAAGTACGATTTCGGATTTATTTTGAGCTTCGTCCATTTTTCTGTTTTTGTGTAAAGTTGAGAGTAAAAGAACAATTTTATTCTTTTTTGGATTGTAGGAAACAAGCATCACTTTTTTTTTTAACAAAATTGTGAATTACAGCCTGGTGGTGGTACCTTTTTGAAATAAGGAGGGATTTCTGTTTTATTCTTTCTTATAGTGCCTATTATAGTTAAGCCGAACTCGTCTTTCATCAGTCGTGCAATTGGAACAGAAGTAAACCAATTATCGGTCGTGATACTACGATTTGTATGATAAATACTTTTCGACAAGTTACGTACATAACAAGACGGAACTGCTTCTGCAGCGTCTTTTTTCACACTTCCTACATACGGAATCGCGTCGAACATGTAGTGAGTTTCAGCATCATTAATGTTTACGATTTTTAAACCACACTTGTCCGGTTTGCAGGTAGGTACATTCGATATGAGCATCTTCTACGAAAAGATAATAATTGTTCGTCGATAGTGCAATTCGTGTTCGATTCGTAAAATTGCCTACGGTTAGTGATAAAAATATCTCATATTTCGCGAATGCAAGCTAACCTATCTACTCTTGCACGCTCTGGACGCGTGATTTTATCATAAAATCGCATTGCACTCGAAAGATATTCACATCTACGTCGGAGCATAGTCGCTCGAAAAAGTGGCTTACGTCTATTCCACAAAAGAAAATACGCATTTACTGGGAAAGTTTTGAAAAAAAACTCATTTTTCTTTTTTGGCACAACAATGCGCACAAAGCACTAGGGAGCACTCATCTAATAAACCGTCCAATCGTCATTGTTCTGGACAATGGCCTGGCATCTTCTGGACATGCTCTCGACTAGTTTTTCGGCATATTCCGTAGGCAGAGAGCGCCATACCTCCTTAATTCGACGAGAGAGCCTTCCTGCAAGTTTCCTCTTCATCAAGAGATTGTGAAGGCCAGTCCAAGACCGTGATGCCATTTTCCGCTTTACAAGACGTGCAGAGGCAACTGCGATGTTTGGGGTCGTTGTCCTCTTGAAGGATCCAATCCTTATTGTTGGCTACAAACACCTTCTCTGTAGACATCAGAAGACCATGTTTATAGATTTCGATCATTTTTTGAGCAAAGATCATCAACAGTGCAAGGATCGTTTTATCCTCCTTACTGGACATTGCTCACGACTCTCCTTTCCCTGGCAAGTCATCGACAATTTTTGAGTCCCTATACCGCTTTATCCACATTTGCACGAAGTGCTTAGACTTTTTAAGCACCTTGGCGGCAGATGAGTATGAAAGATGTGGTCCGCGTGCATGGATGCACAAAAAAAACTGCTTCGAAATGTGTAGCGTAGATAGCACTCATAGATTAATGTTGTATAATATCCGACACTTCAAACAAGACTGAAACGAATCGGTGGTTGCGCCGTAGCCCTTCAAACGTACAGTCAGGACAAAAGAAAGGAATAAAAGTCTTTGAAATTTTCTGACAAAACGCGTATTTTTTCTTGTGGAACAGAGGAGTGAACTGACCATACAATAGATCAGGAATTCTTATATCATTCACTTTGAATAGTCCGGCGTAATCTACCCGAAAAAGGCTTTTATCCTATATAAGAAATCTCTATTCGATTATTTCGATTATTTTCTCGAATGGTATCGCAAGGTTATGAATATGTGGCTCTTACGTGTGTGTAGCGCACATTTTCACTCTGTGTACCATATTATTTGCTTGTGTTCGTTATACGCGTCACCAAAAGTATTACCAATCGTTATGCTAGGAACGACTATCTCGAATTTTATCAATTATTTGCTTGGTTTAGTTAGTTGATTATCATTGCAGATCGCTTATTGGAAATATGAAAGAAGTTAAAGAAAGTGAAAAAAGAAGAAGTGTAGAACGTTCTATATGCGTTATGGCCTGAAAAAAATCGTGAACTGAACCCGTAACCTGGACCCGAATATGGTTCTGTCCTTTTCTATGAGAGATGGAGCAATATGACAGAAAAGGACAGAACCATCATCGGGTCCAGATTACAGGTTCAGTTCACGATTGTGTTCAGGCTATTAGGTCGATTAGATTATTAGGTCTGTAGTGAGTGTACACTCATTGTCATATATGCCTTAACATTTGTCACTAGGATTTCACATGTAATTCAATTGTTTTCAATGTAAAATCGTAGTCACAAATGTTAAGACATATATGACAATGAGTGTACACTCACTACAGACGACGTTTAATCGACCTAATAGCCTAAATACACTCATCGTCATATATGCCTTAACTAGGTTTTGAAAACAACATCAATTAAGTGGCCGCCTTTATTGGTAGCAGCAAAATGTGCCCCTTTTGCTGCGTTTTCCATTATCTTTTCGAGCATCTCGGGTGGTATAGCGATAATTTCGGCTGGAATGTTTGCCTTGAGCTTGTAAATGGTCTGAGGCTTGCACGCGTATGCTTTGCTTTTCAAGTAACCCCACAACATGAAGTCCGGAGGGGTCAAATCTGGAGACCTGGGTGGCCACTCAACGTCACCTTTCTTTGACATCAGATGTCCAGGAAATTTTCATTGCAGAAACTGAATTGTTTGATTTGCAGTGTGGCATGGTGCACCGTCTTGTTGAAACCAGTAATCGTCAAGACCTTCTTCACGCATTTGTGGGCAGACATAGTGAGCCAACATCCACCGATATCGATTTCCATCGACTGCTTCGTTTTCTCTGAAAAAATATGGCTCAATGATGGTTTTAGCGCAAACGCCAGCCCAAACAATCCCTTTTTGGTCATAAAATGGCGTTTCATGGATCTCGTGTGAATTCTCCGTTCTCCAAATGCGGCAATTTTGCTTATTAAATCAACCAAAGAGTGTGAAATGGGCCTCATCGGTCATCAAAATTTTCTTCCAAAAATCATGTTCAATATATAGCGTCACTATTTCGGCGCGTTGTTTCGGTGTAATTCATTGTTAAAATTGTACTGAATTGACGTTTCAAACAAATGCCTAATCAAGTCAATCTGTTGACAAATGTCAAA
>JAUEJJ010013663.1:0-11143 GCA_032164275.1 Synergus coniferae | reverse complement strand
CAATCAAATGCCGAGAACGCAATGCATACGCAGTTGTGTAAGGACAGATTTGGGAGAGTTGCAGTTCAGATTTGAGGCCCTGTCTACAATAGGCATAAATTCGATATGCTTATGCCAGGTTTAGGCATAGTTTGTTGTCGGATAGTGCCACATTTTAGAGTGATAAAAGAAAAAGGATACATGTTCTGATCTTCAATCTCGAGTCTGAGACAGAAATTTTTAGCTTCTGTTTTCTTTACAGACATAGTTGAACAGGAGAAGGAAAATTCCAAGATTTCGGATGAGGAAAATCAGTTGGATTCGAGACAGGAGGATCAGGATGAGGTGTATCTCTTCTTAGGAACAAACCCAATGCAGGGTCCGAAGGAAATTGTGCTTAGAGAGGACGTAGCCAATCGTATTGCCACTTGGGCGTAGGCAAAGAAGGAAAAGAAAAATTACTTGCCGCGACGCCTTTGAAGGGCCAAATTAACCTAGAGGCTCCAGCCTTTAACGAGGAAAGTTCAGTTGACCTCCAGCCTAGGGCTTTGGTCATAGACGGCCACTTTAAAGACTCTCGATATAGAGAGTTGGTTGTAAGGAATTTTTCAACGTCAGTTAAACTCCTATGTGAGTTATCCTTTTCTTTATCACAGGCGAGAAAAACTTTTCTAATGATAAGGTTTGACGACAAAGCTCAAAAGATTTTAAAGAAGATAAAATCAACTACCTGGCTTTTTGGCGACAATTTAAATGCGGTAATTTAAACGTCTAAAGCCATGGAAAAAATTTCTGAGGATTTAAAACCAACAAACAGAACACCGCCAAAGTCCAATTCGAACTCTTTAAAGTGTGGAAGAGCTCCAACATCAGGAAGGAGATGGGATGTGGGAGCTACAGATCCAAAACCCTATCTGACTCTCTAATATTTGCTGATATTTAAGCCGAATCAGAATCTAAATCTTAAGAAGCGGTCCCATGATAGCAGAAAACGGTGGTGAAAAAGAGAAAGCAGAAAATTAATACGTGTAAAAATTTGCCCCTCTGCTGTTCGACGGAAAAACCTAGTAAGTGACATTTGCCATTGTGACTATTTTCAAGCATACTTTGTGACGTTGCAGATTGTATCTGAACGTCAAAAGATGTATTTGGCAACCGGTACCGGTAGACAGTCTAGATTATCCGCGATCGGTAAAGAAAGTTTAGATGGGGAGCCACTTCACGAACTATCGGAGCACTCTCGAATTATGATAATTAAACATTAATTCTCTTTGAATCAATCTGTTTATGTAAACCTCGAGCAACCACGATCAAGGATCAAGACAATCTCGAACAACATGGACGTAGAAAGAAGGAAGGATGTCATTTGGGTTATGCAACGTAAGGAAGGAAGGAAGGGCGATTACGTATTTCGAACGCTGGCAATACTTCCGCCAGTCAGTCTAGAGTCCGACATCTGCTGTAAGACGAATCTCCAGCATCGGACGTGTTTATAACGCATGCATGGAATCTCGTGCGTCCGTTGACAGAAACATCGTCTTACTATGAACTGTGTAAAAGTGCCGAACACTGTATGTGAACTCCAGCTATTTATTGTGGCACAATGGGCGTTACACGAACATTTCTTAGACCTCACGTCAAGTGTTAAATATCGGAGCACATGATACACTCGATGATAGATACGACTTTGTAAGTCACGTAAGTTTCTTTGATGACCACGTGACTCCATGAAATACCACGATTGGCCGAGCGCATGGAGACCGAACACTATCTGAACACCTTCCGGGGTCGACGTATATTTTCTTGTTTATCGAACTGAACGTCGTTCACCTGGACTTTCCTTTGTAAACGACGAGCACCGAGTTCCCTACGATTTACGAGGATGGCAGAGAGGTACGGTTTTCATTATAACTGTCAAGTTTGATGGCTTGTGAATATTAATTATAACATTACGTAATTTGTCCCATCAAACTTTGCCATCTTTCGCATATTCTCTAACTGATGATCGTTATTCTTAGTGCTAAAACTTGTATTCTGTTTCTTTTCCGGGAGTGCTCTCGTGTTCGTAATTGTATTTTTAACGATTTATCTGATAAATATTTAAAGAATTTAGTGATCCTTTCTGTGTAAATTCCGAGAAATGTGGCAAGTTCCTAACGCCATTTTGCGTGCCTGTCACGTATTTTCTTTCGATTGTAACGTTCAGATCCATTGGATTAACTTCTTTGTAAATCAAAAATCTTTGTGAATGCTAAGTTATTCGAACTTATTATTAAACTAAATATTTGTGACAGCTTTCTGCCGGAATCAGCTACCTTTTCGTTTAATTTTAATCAATTTCAATCAATGTTAATTTAGTTTCTGACAATTAATAAATGTGAATCATTTATGTTATAACATCTGGTCTCGATTTGTCCGTTGTGCTCTTTCACCGCCCATGACCCTGAGTAGCTTCTATTTTTAGGATTTACAGGAATTATTACACTGTAATCTACCGGATTCGTCGTCATTTATTTGAAGATAAATGACTAGCGCTTTACAAATTCGGATCCGGTAGGAGTTGAAATAAAACAAAATAAGATTGTCGAGACTGTAGTTTTGCGGTCAGAGATCAACCGCGTCACAACTTACATAGGAAAATAACTTCTATGGCAAAGAATGCAAAAGAACACTAGAATCTCAACCAATGAGATTCCTCTAGAGATCCTAAAAAACTTTGTGATTGGCTGAAGTTCCAGTGATTTCCTAATGTACTTTTTATTTTATGCCGTGGTTTTCTGCCATCATCGGACGATAGGGAACAATCTTTACGCCTAGTAATTTTCTGCTTTCTGCTTATGACGAAGAATTCCGCTATTTTAAACTAGTGTCCCATAATTACGTTTTGCGTTGCGTTATAAGGAAAGTAAGAAGAACGAAAGTACACGTTTGTCTTTCTTTCTCTCATTATGATCCAATGCTAAACGTGGGACGACGGCATCCTCATGGGACCTCACCTTCATTCTTCCGAAAATGGTGTCCGACATTTTGATTAGCTAAATAATACCGCCATATTCCAATTAGCCAATCAAAATGTCGGACGACATCTTCGAAAGAATCAGATTTCTGTTACATGGAGTTTACCAGTGGGCAAACGATATTAGATGGAATACGAAACATTCTAGAAATGATCCCTAGAATTACGGTCCCTATGTCTGATGTCCTAAAAGCGTTATAAAGACGTTTTTGAAATATCCTGCTGACATTGGACATAGGGACCGTTCCTTGAAAGATCTACGCGTAGAGTGCGTCATCCCCTGTCCTGCCTGCTGGAGGAGAGGGGATGCCGGGCCTTAAATGCTTAAATCTGGTCTACCCTGCTTCAGTCTTCTTCTAAGCATCTTGCACGTCGGATCAAATTCTCGAACGAAAAGTCTGTTTCATACATCAAATCGAGAAATGTAAGAAGTGGAAAGCCGAGTGCAAAATACAGGTCAAAAATTAACGAAAAGTTCATAGAAATAATACAGTGCCGTGTTTATCAACGAAATGCTAGACCTTCATCTTGTGAAAACGATGGCATCCCGACGCAGATCAGTTCGCGTAGATGAAAACAATTCAGAAGAGCCGCCTCGCAAACGGCAAAAAATGCCTAGAAAGTTCCCAGAGACAGAAAATTTGGAAAGAAGCATGGAAGAACGAAATCGAGGACCATCGAAAAATCCTTCTCCGAAACAAAACGCACAACTGATGTGTATAAGTCCAAAGCAGAAGGAACTCCATCTCGCGAATCAGCCCCTTATGACACCTACCAAAATGGAGGACAACTTTTTGGAGAATTTTCACTCTGAGGACATGTTTAGTTTAATTGACAGTGTTGATAACATGGAGATCGACGATTTTCTGAATTCTGGACAACTGGATGATGCAATTTCAATTAATGTCCGGGCCCCTTCTGATTTCTTCCTCGAGGACCTCTTTCAAAATCTTGAAATATAAAAACAATTTAAGTGCGGAATTCTATAGTTCGAATTTTGTTCATCGTGCCGGAGGAAAAGTTTAAATTCGGAGTATTGAATGAGATCAGACTTGAAACTCAGATACTTTTAGATCAACGGGTAAGACAATGTGAATGACGAAGATGCAGAGTAAATGCAAAAGAATGTAATTAGTAGTTGTGATATTTTGTTATTCTACTGTTCACTGTTATTTCTTGTTGAAAATAAATGTAAATTTGAGATTTTATCAGTAAATATAGATATTTTGTTATTTAATCTTGTATGTAATTATTAATCCTTATATTAGTCTGTAGAATAGTCGTATATATATTTTTCCTATTGAGTTACCTTCTAGTTTAAAACAATACTAAACGAATAATTTTTCAGTTTTTAAAAAATTTGGAGAAAAAAAACTTGAATAAAAAACGAGGGTTTAACCGCTAGGAATTTTTATGTACACCAGAGTTTAAGAATTCAAGAATTTATAAAATTCTTTATCAATCACTGAATTAGAATTTATCATGAATTCTTTTGAATCCTTCTTCAATTGTTTACCTTTTTCTTTTGAAAAAAATTCTAATTATTCTGTTTCTTTTCAATTATTTCAGTTCATTCGAATTCCTTTTGATTTTTTTCTGGTAATTTGAAAAAGATATCATGAAATTTTATGAAGTACTAAAATATGTCTAGGAATTTTACGACGTCAAAATACTTTTTTGAGGGATTTTATGGAAATTTTGGAGATTGTCCTAGAAACTTTGTGATTTCAAGAAATTCTTACGTATTTCAAAGGATTTTTTGAAATTGTTAAGGATACTTAAAAACCTTGAGAAATTTGTAAGATTTTCATTGAATTTTAATAGATTTCCAATAATTTTAAGAGATTTTAAAGGATTTCAAAAAATTTTATAAGCGAGTGTACATAAGATTTTAAGAGTGGCTAACCCCTTAAATATTTTTTTTCATCTTTGTGAAATTGAAGGAACATCGAAAAATTAAAACACATTTCTGAAAGGAAATTTGTTTTCAATTTTGTTTAAATATTTGTTTTCGTTTATTTAAAATTATTTAAAATATTTTGAATGTTGATAATTTAATTTTAATTGAAATCAGTAGTAAAAATTAAATTATGAACTTTCTGAGAGTGTAATATTATCCAAATTTTTAACACTTCCTCCGATCGAGTGAATTTGTTTATCTCTTTGGCTCTCACTTTTATTTTATTCCATTTGGGAAGGTGCCACTTCTCCTGCACGTAGGAAGATCGAATTTGCGAAATGGTTCCATACGATAGTCGAATTTCTATAAAGTAATTCAAAGGTTGAAGAAATATGGAGAGGCAAAGGGGAAACCCAATATAGAAAAATTGAGAGAGAGGACTAAGTCATTTTTCTCATTAAAATTTTTCCTAATATACCAAACATTTTATCGAAAAATACGAATCGAAAACAAACTTCAAAATGAATAGTTTCTAAAAACAATTTGGGAAATCGGAAGAGTTTCAACTTAAATCAAGCCAACACTCATTTGGGCAAAATTTGAACTAATTAGAACTAATACGATCAAACTTTCAATTCAAGTAAATTCAAACATTCAGACCGAATCAATTTGAAGAAACTTTCAATTCAAACAATTCCGAACTTTCAGTTTGAATTAACTCGAAGCTAATTCGAATTATTCTGAAGGCTAATTCAACAAATTTTTAATTAAAAACTATCAGAACCAATCGCAATGCTAAATTCGACAGAATCCAAGGCTATTCCGAGTAAATTGTAATCCAAATAAAACTGAACAAAACGCCAATAATCTAAACAAAATTCCAAGTTAAATCAATTCGAACTATTGTTTCCAAAGAATCCAAAGCTCATCTGAACTAACTTTCAATCCACTTAATTCCGAATAAGATTTCAATCCAAATCGACCTCAACTTTTAGTTTTAATGAATCTGAGGCTAAACAGAATCAATCTGAATTTTTATTTTAAAAGAATTCACGGATAATTCCAAAAAATTTTCAATTCGAAATAAATTTTCATATTTGAATTTAATTGAATTTTCAGTCTACATGAGTCCGAAACTAATCACGTGTTTCACATATTAAAAAAATCTAAATTTAACGATATTTAAAATTAATTAATTTTATATCACTGTTCACTACAAAAAACTGTACCTAAAAAAATTCGCCATAATTTTTGGCTAATTCAATAGTTTCCATGACAGAAACTAAAGTTTCTAGAAAAAAAAAAAAACATTTGGTATCTCTTTAACTTTCATAAGATCCCTCAAAATTCAAAACATTTTTTTGACATCTTAAAATCTCATTACATCACTTAAAATCCTTTAAATTTAGTGTCACTCAAAATTTTACGAATTATCTTAAAATCAATTACACACTTGAAATTCTACCAAAAACCTTTGAAATTCCAAAAAAGTGTTCAAATAGCTCAAAATAAATTTTTTTTTTAACTTTTGATATATCTTAAAAACCTTCAAAATAAAAAAAAAAACATTTGAAATCTCTCAAAATTCCATGGAATCCTAAAAATTCATTTAAGAAGTCTTTAATTATCTTTGAATTTCTAAATCCACTAAATCCCTTTCGTAAAAGGGATTTAGTGGAATTCTTAACAATCTTCTGGTATACTACAAAATCTCACAAAATCTTTTAAAATTTCTTGAAGTTTTTTAAATATTATGAAATCTTTTAAATCTCTTGAAATAATTTGACATCTCTTTAGTTCTTGTAAAATCGATTGAAATCTTGAAATCTTTTGAGATCCTGAAGTCTTGTATATATTCAAAATTACAGTTATCAACCCCTCGTATTTAATTTCTTTTAGTACACATTCAAAAAAGAAATTCACTTTCAATTTCCGTTCTTTCCTCAGTACAATAAAACAAAAAAATTCAAGTAATTCTGAGCTATTGAACTACCAAATATTTCGCCTTCCTCTCAGAAAACGGAAATAAATAGAAGACGGAATATTGGATATAGTGTTCGAAAAATCAAAAGCGAAGAGGATTTCATATTTGTTATATATTGAGAGTCTGGCAAATAGTCCAACGATTTCTGATTGCGTTCTTGAGATTCAGAAAGAAATATTAGACATAGAAAAATCGGAAACTCAGAGGAAAGACTGCGCCGCGTCTTGCCAGTCGTTCGTCTAACGACCGTCGACTTTTACCTCTCGAAATTGATTTCCTGAGAATTTCTAGCTTGCAAGTGAAAAATAACAGAAGCCTTGATCGATTTGCTCTGACCGAGTTTGCCAAGTTTCGCGATGGTTTCGTGATTCCTACATTGATATATTTTGTCAGTTTACATTTTTAATAAATATAAAATATTAAATTAAAATTTAACTTTAAATTCAAGCCCTAAGAAACCAAAATCCCCAAAAAAATAAATTGAAATTCAATTTAAAATTGAAGTTTAAAAAATTTTGTATTTTGAGTAATATTCTAATATTTTACTTACTTTCCTATGAATTAAAAATTATGGTAACAATTTTTGGCATAATTTTTTTGTAGTGAACAATGATATAAAAATAATTTTCCTTTGAAAGCTTTAAAATTAGATTTTTTTAACTTGCAAAAAACGCGTTTTCAAATTTCTTTTAATTGTACATTTTTTCGAAAAAAAACTTGAATATATGGTGGAAATTTATTATTATATTATAAAAAATTTTTCTCGTACAGTTTAAAGCACAAGGTAGGTACTGCAGTAGGTAATTGTTAATTCTTTAAAATAGGCTCAAATTAAAAAATTCCACAACTTTTACAGATTTTCCAGAATCATTAAAAAAATTTTATGACATTTCTAGCTTTTCTACAATATCTTTTCAAGTTCTATATTAAACTAATTAACAAATGATAAGACGAGCTAAGTTTCATATATGTTTAATGTCAATAAATTTATAAATTATTTGGTTGTAGTTTTTGCTTCAAATTAATCTGATGTTCCAGTATAGGGTAAACGAAATAAAAATAACATTTAGCTACTATGGGCTCATTTACGAATAGCAAGTCATTCTTCAATTTAAAAATTAATTTCACAATGTAGAAAATAAATATTTAGACTCCACAGAATAATTAATTAGAGTGTCGCTTAAAAATCGAAAGTTGAATTTTGCACAACGGTAATTTTATGTAACAAATAAAAATGTAAAATTAAAAATATTCAATTTTGAAATTGATTTTTTTTTCTTAACTGATGAACAGTCACATGTTTAGTTTGGACCAAATTAAGATTTAATTTTACATATATGAAATGATTGTACATAATTCTTTTTTTTTGTACACAATAAATAAGGCATCTTAATTTATTTTATACGAAAAAAGAATTAAGTAAGATTGTACATAATTCTTTTTTTTTTTTTTGTACACAATAAATAAGGTATCTTAATTTATTTTATACGAAAAAAGAATTAAGTACAATCTATATCGAGCAAATTTTTGTTTTAAATTTTTATATTCTTACTTACTACCTAACATAGTATACACAAAAAAATGTACACCTTTTTTGCATTCATGGAAAAGATTTAAAAAAACGTTATAGACTTTCTTGCAGAACGTTTCCAAAAAAATTTTAAAAAGCGCCAGTTAATTTTAGTCACTAAAAAAAACAAATTGAAGAGCATCGTTATACAAAATTCAACTTTATATTTTTAAGTACCACTTTGGTAACTTTATCGAAAATAAATTTCGACTTTACTTACTTATTGCACTTTATAGCAATCAAAATTGATTATTGATAATTGATATATATATATATATATATATTGCTATATTCTTTTATATTCATTTAATGTTTAATTGACTAAGAATATCTTTCATTTTCTATAGAGCAAACAATCTAAGTGTTCGAATTTAGCCTCCAGCGGCTCTTTAACTATGGCCAACACGACGAAAGGGAGCAATTAGAGTCGGAAATTGCAATAGCAATCGAAAAGGAAAACGCGAATGTTGCGAGAAAAAGAAAAACAGATCGAGTAAAAAATAAAAATAAAATCAGAGAAACAAACGTCGATGAGAGAGAACAATTTCCAAGGGCTAGGATCGTTGGGAATAGGATGGACCAGGTAGAAACCAGGGGAAGATGCAGTTCTTGTCAATCCAAACTCGGAAGCTCGTTTCTTGGCAAATCTCTGTCTTTCAGCTCTTTTTCGAAGTGACTGCTGGGACTCTCAAAATCGCGACTGCCAAAGTTCAGGAAATCGGCACCAGACGAGCTTGAAGCCTGTTCAAAAGATAGATTCTGTTTGAGTGACTGCAGGTTAAAGACAGAATCAAACTTCTTTACTTGGACGAGATAGTTGTCATGGTCGGTTCTTGAATCAGGATCACGGTTTTCCTTCTCGGGAGAGATTTTCAACTTTGTGGACTCGTAGCCACTGGAGTTGCTCGAATTATTGGACCACTGCAAAAAAGAAGAGAATTCAGATTTAAGATATTCTATTCAAAATCCAAGTCCCAATAACCCAAAATTCCTAGAAATGACAATAATTTCGATTCGCATTTAATTAAAAACTCAAGTTCCTAAAAAAAAATAAAAAATAAAATAAAATTTTAAAAAATCCATTCACATCCAAAGAAAATTCAAATTCAAATCCCAAAGAAACATCTTCACTGGCTATAAAGACAGGCACCACACCTTGATACACAATGTACTATGAACGTACCGATTTTTTCATTGGTTCATCCAAATTGATGAAGATTCCCGTGTCCAACTTCTTTCCAAAAGCATTGACCTCCTTCTTTTCGCCTTGGTAATCCGCAACTGATTGTAAGTGTGAATTCTTCAAAATCTGTTCATAACTGTTAAGATATTTCATACCTTGATACTGCACAATCATATTTGGAGTCGAATTCTTTTGCCCTGAAATCTTGACTTCTCCCAAGGTGTTAATAAGCTTCTGGTTGTTTTGTATTTGACTATTCATTCCGTTCTGGCATCGGGAATTAAGAATTTTTAAATCCGGGTGAATGCAATTTAGACTCGTTGACGGTTCACAATCATCAAAACTTGGTATCTTCAATTTTGTGTATTCTTGGATCGAATGATGACCTTCCGGTCCTTGGATTTCAAGTATGCTAAAGTCGTCGTTGAAGCTTTGGTTTTTTAAGTACGGTACATTTTCGTGAAGGATGGTTACTGGATGTTCCGTCTTGTTCAATAAGGATCCAGTGGAAGGATGCGAGGATGTTATTGCGGGAGTGTCCGATCGGAGGTTCAAAAATCTCGAGAAGTCAAGGCGATTGGCTTCCATTCCGACACCTGAGAAGGAAAAGTTCGAACAGGTTATTTTGGTGGACACTTCGAAAATATCTCACATTAAATCTAAAACACTGTATAACTTGATAAAAAAAAAAAAACCATATTAAAATATCTTCTTCAGTTTAAATGTACCAAATGATTCATTTTTTAAATATATTTATGGACACCCTGTAAAATGAGATTTGAAACCTTGAGGGTGCCACCGTAGAAAAAATAAAGACGATTGGCATAAGTCAATCGGTTAATCCAAAATTTCAGTCTGGAAAACCCACAATCCCAAAATTTTCAATTTCAATTCAACCACAATTCAAAATTAAATCTCTCAAATACCCAACAAATCTAATTAAATTCAAATAGCCAAAAGCTACCACTTTCTGGACACCAGGCGGTGGTCACTCACAATGATGAGAGTGTCTGAACATACTTTGATCCCGTTAAGAATATACGCCAGATGGCACAGCGATAACGCTCCCCGCACCTCACTCCGTTAGTCTAAGTCAGCCCTATGCATCGCCATCACTTTTTTGATATTTTTAGGATCCGCAAAAATGAACTAATCCGCGTGATGGCGCTCAGATCAATACGGCATTAATTTGAATTGCTTTGCAGGAAAAAGGGAATTTCTTTGGAATTACTAATTATTATTGTTACTTTTGTTATTACCAAAAAAAAATATTTACGCCTAATATTAATAATCAATAAGGTAAATGCACCTATTTGCGCCAGTGCTCCTATTTGCGTTCAAACCTGATTAAATATAGTAAATTTAATGAATATTTATGCTTATTGATTCATGAGGAGTATTTATGTTATTCTATTAACAATACTCTACATGCGTGCCCATTCAAATATGTGTTTTATCGAAATTTATAAATATAACACGAATTTTATTTTTCATATCCCGCGACATTTGTG
>JAUEJJ010013591.1:0-15603 GCA_032164275.1 Synergus coniferae | reverse complement strand
CGCGGGGCCGCCGTTGGTTGAGCGGTATCACGCAGGCGCCGGCTACAGCCGGCGCCCGTACACACATGTCATCGAATTGATGCCGGCTATATCCGGCGCTCGTAACGAAAGGGAGTTCCGCAGACTTCCTAAAAAATTATTCATTTTAGTAATTGTTGAGTAAAATGACGAGACTGAATTTTAAGGTTCGAATTAACTTTCATCAGCGTGAAAGGAAATAAAAGAAATATTTATATTTCATTTATATTTATTTATATATTTGTATTAATTTGTTTCGTTTATTTTTTTAATTAATATTATATGTAATATTGCAGGCATCTGGTGGGTGGTTTCAGAGATTTAAAAAACGCCATGGATTAAAGAATTTACCGAATTCCTGAGGGAAAAAATAATCAGAGAAAATTTAAATTTGGAAAACATACAATGCTGATGAGTCCGGAATATATTGGAAAATCCTGTTGAACTACACTTTTGCATTATTCACAGAGAAATCAGTCGCAGGATTCAAGGACAGTAAAGATCGCATCACGGCTTTATTTTGTGCTAACGCTAGTGGGTCTCACAGGATCCCTCTTCTAGTAATTGGCAAATCAGCAAAACCAAGAGCTTTGAGAAATCTTATTGCTGGAAAAGCAAAATTACATGAAATCAATTATCTGGCAACACTTGATGTTACCTATTCAGCCCAGAAGAGTGGGTGGATGAATTGTGAGATCTTCAAAAAATGGTAAATAAAAAAAATAATTTTGATCATGTTATATACTTTTTTATTAAATAAAATATGACTATATGCTCACAGAGTATATGCTCCTGAGGAATACCGCTTGCACTCTGTCCAGTTGGTCACAGACAATTTTGAACGCTGTTCGCTTCCACCAGTCGAGTGCCGCAAACATCAACATGGGCACTATAATGGCCCGGTTAATCGACATCAGTTGTTGTGGGCCGAGCACCCACTTCGCTCCAATAGCTGCTTTACACTGCCAGAAGGTGACCCGTGCCTTCCGAAATTTTCCCAGTAGATGGCTACGCCAGTTGAGTTTCCTATCCAGTATGACCCCTAGATATTTTACCTCCTCGGTGTAGGGCACCACCACATTTCCAATCGATATGTCCAGCAGTCTTCTAAGTTTATATTTCCTAGTGATTACAACGACTGCCGACTTGTTCGCTTGAAAACTGGCCCTTACCCTTACACCATCCAACAGTCTTTCTCAAAGCTCTCTGAATGATATCTCTGAATGTCTCTTCGTATATGCCTCCAGCCAGCAGGCAAATATCATCTGCATACCCGATAGCACGTACACCTTCCTTATTCAGTAGTCTCAAGAGACTATCCACTACCAAACACCATAATAGCGGAGACAAGACCCTATACGTTACTCTTTACTCGACAGTCCTGCCAACTCGTGCTGAGAACTCTGTTGTTCAGCGTCGACACTATCCACCGAATGATCGCTATCGGCCGTCCATGCTCCTCTACTCCTTGCCGTATAGCCCTCTTTGAGGTTCGACTGAACGTCCCTTTAATATACAGAAAGGCGCCTATACAGACACCCTTCAGAGCAAGCTGCTCCTCTATGTAGTTGGTTACTGATAGAAGAGCCGTATTCACTGATTTACCTATCTGACAGGCGTGTTGTTTCTCATAAAGAGGTAGACTTTTCAGTGGACCAGCCCTCAGATATTTATCAATCAGCTTCTCTAAAGTCTTGAGAAGGAAGGATGTCAAACTAATGGGTCTGTAATCCTTCACTTTCGTATATCCTTTTTTGCTGCTTTAGGAATAAAAGCAATCCTAGTTTTTTGCCACGTCTCAGGAGTATATCCAACCATTATGCAGCCTCTAAAGATTTTCACCAGGGCCCCTAGAACCACCCCCAGGTTTTCTTTAAGGATCATCGGGTATATACCGTCTGGCCCCGGAGTCTTGTAGGAATCAAAGGATTTAATCGCTAGTCTGTCCTTCTCTGCCTTAACCACCTCTGCTGCCACATTTCAGAATTTCCTTCCATCCCTATGGCAGGTAGGTTCCCTTAACTCTTGAAAAGAGATGTCCGGAAAGTTTTTCCCCATTAGCAGCTTTTGGGTTTTCTTCAGGGATTGAGTGAATTCTTCGTTCTCTTTTTCCAGATATCAAAGATCTCCTCCCCGAGAACCTGCTAGAATTATTGCCAATTTTGCTGTGTCCGAAGCTGTACTTGTTTGAGAGTACAGTTCTCTCCACGATTCCTTCCGAGCCTTTTTAATTAGTTGTGTGTAGCAGCTCTGGCTCGCATGATGATTCCCCGAGCCTCTACTGTAACTGCCTCCTTGGCCCTATTAAAGAACTTTCGAGCCTCCCTTCTTCTTTCAGAAAGTTTCCCACTCCGCCTGAGCTTGCGTCGCTTAGCGATCACTCTTTTAAGGGGACAATTTCCCTCATAGGCAGCCATTATCGCTGTCCTAACTGTAAGCTCAGTCTGATCAATCTTTTTTGGACTGCCGTACCTGCCCTGAAGGCTCTTCAATCTCGAATGAAGATCCTTTCTGAACCTGCCCCAGTCGGTGTTCCTTGGGTTCCTACGCCACTCGACCTTTGGTTTCACTCCTGCCAGAGCGGTTTTTAAGAGTCTATGATATGATAGGGTGGGCTCATCGGATTTTCTCCATTCCCAATCCTTGCTCTCAGTCGCGGATTGCACAATGTACATTCGAGGACATCTCGTCTATTCACCGTTATGAAAGTCGGCTTCGATCCCTCATTGAGGAGTTTCAGGTCTTCCACTATTAGGTATTCCAGGAGATCCTCACCTCTTTGGTTGTCATCAGTCGAGCCCCTCACCACACAGTGTGCATTGGCGTCGCATTCGATCAACTGGTCAAGGCCTCCCTCTCTACAGTGACCTACCAGGTACCTTATCTCTGATGAAGGTACGTCCCTATCATGTGTAAAGTAGGCTGAGGCTATAATTAAGTTTCTGCCATCCTGTCCCACGATGCGATTCCCCTCTACCTAGACCACAGCTAGGTCCTTGGTTGAGTATTCTTGCAAGAAGGCAACCCCAAGGCTCCCCTAGTCGTTCGAAGATGAAGTCCTAAAAAGAACTTCTCCCGTACCCTGGTGAACCCTAACATTCCTGGCCTTGATGACGTCAAAAGATTTGACGTCAATCCCAACGACCAACAGACTGAAGTTATCCTCAAGGGTCTGTGCCCTATAGGCCACCCAGTTCCTGGTGCCCAGGCGAGTATTCTGCAAACCTAGCAGCTGCCGCTGCTTTTTCGGCTGGAGGTTGCCAGTGAGGGCAGCCTGTGAAGATATTCGTTGCACAGCGAAGCTTAGCTCCTGCCGCGCCTGCTAGGTTGCTGACTTCATTGTGAGGTCAGAGCTGTTCTCCATCTTCCTCTTCACTGCCTCCGGTCCTGTCGGAGCGCTCGTTGAGGGCTTGGAAGTTTCACTCAGTAGAGTTCCAGCCCCAACCTCAGCTTTCTACTTCCTTACTCTCTGCGCGCCTGACTTCCTCGTAGGCGGGGGGGGGGGTAAGACATGGAAGTTCCTTTTCTTTATGCCTCCACCTTCTTCTTAAGGTACTTTAAGAGTACTTTAAGAGTACTTTTGAGCCCCGCTCATCCTAACCATATCTCCTTGCCCCGAGGGACCAGGGAAACCAGCTTTCTCAAGCGATGGATTGAGATTTTGTATCAACTACCAGCCCTTGAATTGGAATATTTAAAAACCAGCTTATCCTTTGCATAATATGAGGTCAATCTTGTCGCGATTGCACAAGCCTAAAATTATTACGACACTCGATTTAAGTGAAGGTTTCACCAAAGTCCCATGGATGAAAATAGTCAAAAGTTTACGGCCTTTATGGTCGAAGGAAGGGGTAAATGGTAAAGAGTGCCTTTTGATCTAACGGAGGCGCCAGCGACGTTTCAGCAACTTATGAACATCTTGAAGAAGCGTTTTTGGGATTTAATTACGGAACGAAGATTGCCTCATAAATGGAATGAACAGGTTTTTACATATTAGGATGAATGGTTTATTGTAAGTCAGGATCTTGACGAGAATATTTCCATGTTGTCTCTTGAGTTCGAGGTATTTAGAAAGGATAAATTAGTAATAATTCGCGACAAGAGTAGCATTGTTTGTATGAAAGTTAAGTATTGCGGGTATGTTCACGTTGAATTTGGCATGAGAGTTCGAGCCCCGTTCGTCGTAGTCATTGACATTTTCACATGTCGTCTACAATTCTTTGAAAAAAAAACGTATTTCATCCAGAAATAATTTTCGAATGAATTCGACCATTTAAAGGATTTCTTTTGCAATAATACTATGTGTGCCAAAATATCCTTATACTTTTGTATTCCTAACTATCCATTTACTATAAATTTCTTCAACATTATTCTCTTATGATTATGATGTATCAGTACAGTCAGGGCATACAAGGATCGTAATTCTGGAGATGAAGAAATATGCATACGTGGCATTTTCAAAAGTATGCAATGATATTATCTTCTTGGTGGGCGTTTATATGAGGGAGAGATATCAGGGCGCCACGCTTCACCAACTTCATTGTGCGAACTAAAGTCATAAGCGATGCAAAGAATAAAGTGAAAGACGTTGAAATTGGCTCTGAAAAGATCGCCATATTTTCACGAAAAGAGTTATTAATCCGCGAATGTCTTGTGACGAATCTTTTACGTACACTACCATATTGCTTACAACTATGAGAACTTTCAGTAATATTTATAAAAGTTGCACCATAGATTGCATTATCATAAAACAATGCGGTTTACACTCACATTTTGTTTTGCTTTCTCTGTTATTGCTTCCTCTATGTGGAAGCAAATGCATTTACAACTTCATCATAATGAGAAAGGAAAGTGCAATATTTTTTTAACACGTTGACTGCCTGACGCATTTTCGATGGTTTTGTTTATATTAGACGAACCTCACTTTTTACAATACGGCATGAAATAAAAATAAGTTTCAAACTTGTAGAACAAAATATACGACATATAATACCATATGATTAATAATTAAGACTTAATATGTATTAACGACGATTAGTGACCTTGTGTGATTCAATGATATATCTCATACAGTTCCTGTGATAATAAAACAAAAACTAATAAAAATTTCGTTTCTTCATGAAGAAAAAATTCCAAAAAATGTACAGTTTAGGCGGTGGATTTGTAATTCACGCGTTACCATATAAGAAGTATAAATGGACGTAAGAAATTAGCATAGAAATGAGAGACCAATCGCCGTACGCACTTATTTTCGGAAGTACGGGGACCGATCGATAATCTGCGGTAACGAGGAAGCGTCTGGAGAACGAATCATTCTTTTTAATTTCGTACGTTGTTTTGTGTTCACGTGGGAAACATTTAATATCACGCTTTCGCCGTCATCAAAATCGGAAGAAGTAAAGATCCGTGAACCTTGCTAATAATTGAGTTGTGTTAAAGTGCGATTGGTTGCTCATCGTTAGGTTTCTTCGATTTGTTACAGTGTGGCGTTTTTTTAATTGCCTTATTCTGAACATTATCGAGAAAAATTTTGCTAATGCCTAAAACCTTTGTAAAGAGGCAGCTCTGGCAATGAGTTGGATGGATCAAGCTGTCTGTGTGACGAAAGGTTTTCTCTTGTTCATTTTTTAACTGCGTCAGAGGAATTTCGCCCAGTCTCCTGAAAAGAGTTATACCTGCTCATGTCATCGGCCAAACTTTGAGCCCTTGGTGAGGCAGCATAATCTGCATCACGTGAGTCGTGTCTTTTGTATTGCGCCTCAGTGTGTACTGTTTTGTAACTTTTATGTCGGACTCGTAGCGGATCAATTTCTTAGCCTCATTTTGTATTTAAAGTATTTGTATATTTACGCCGCCTTTATTTCCTGTCTGAAAAAGAGTGGTTGAAAGCGTCTCGATTTTTGAATAATCACACTGAAAAAAATTTCTTTCGATTTTTGTGTGATCTAAACCAACGTACTCATACCCAGAGACTACCGGTTTTGAGCGTTTTTGTCCTGTGAAGCAGGTTGCTTTATTAGATAAGTTTAGATCAATGCAAAAATCAAAAGAAATCTTTTTCAGCGCAATTTATACCTCACGTATTACATCTTCACATTTATGTAATCTTGATTTCTACTTTTGCATATGATAGCGTTGATGAATGTAACTTCTTTGTGTATTTTACAGAAAGTAGAGGGATGTATGTAATTATTAGCGATTGAATTGACTTTTATATTATTCGTATACTTTTAGCTAAGATTAGTTTTATAAAATTGATTTTGGTTTAAATGTAGTGTAATATTTCGCGCAGTAGATATATAAAATTGGTGGCGTGTGAGATGACTCCTTTTTGTTGTTAAATTATTCAAACTCCTCATTGTATGGTTCTAGCGATAACAAAATTCGTTTTGTGTTTGTAAGTGATATTCCTAAATATTTTTTGAGTACTATGTATAAACTGCTCATTCTTGTTGCATTTCAAATATAAATCGTGATTTATTACTTTTGTTTGACTCTCTTTCGGTTTCAACATACCACGGCATTTGGGAATATTCTTATTTTAGATTAACTGCTTTTTCTATGTTTTATCATAAATTCTGATCTTAATTATTTGTATGAGTACGCTAATTTTTCTGTTTTTACTTCTTTTTTTTGAGATTTACGAATTTTCTTGGCTAAAAACTAAGTTACTTCATTAAATAATCTTTGCAAAATAATTAAAAGTTAAATACATTCCAGTCATGGATACGCAAATGGACCATTGTGGAAATCGATGGCTAAACAGTTTCAGCTGTAACTGTTCGAAAGATGGTGGCAAAAAGGTGCGGCAGGAGCCAAGATCCGCTGCGCAACGATAATCCTCATGGGCTGCCCTCACTGGCAGTTTTATTTTAAGCCTTAAAAGATTTAAGCGCCAGACTATTTAAGGTATTCTTAAATAACCAAAGGAATTCATCAGATTTAACACTTCAAATTTTAAATGTAGAGATATAAGAGAGAATATCTGCAAAATTAATTTAAATTTAATTACTTCATTATTTCGGCCAATTCAACAATATAGAAGGGTCGAGATAAGGAGCGAGTCATATTCAATTAATGGAAAATAAATGTGAAAAACAATGAGAATGAATTATCCTTGTCACTATAAAAATCAATACTGGAGTTTATTAAGAAACTGATCATATGTAAATCCAAGTCATTGATATATTAAAGTTTCGGGTATATTAATTCCAATATTATTAAAAGAAATATGAGAAATAATGTATAGTTTTAATGATCAATTCGATATTTATCGAGAATTACTCAAGTAGCATAGTATATAAAATTTCAATCAATATACAAAATCATTGAAAAATATCAATCAATCTGAACTCATAAGAACTTACATCGAGATACGAATGAATGAACATACCTCAACTTCCATTAGTAATATGAGATCTAGGCAAAGCCTCCAAAGTTTACAATATCTCTCAACGACAAATTAGGCCCAAAGTCTTTCATATTAATTCCAATAAAAATTACACACTGGTCGAATTATTGACTCATTGACTTCCAGAATCCAATTAATAAAGAGAATACACTTGTGCTTAACAAAGTTGAAGATTTAAAAGCAGACGTATACCATACATGTGCTATTGATAGAAGTCGATTAAGGAATGGCGAGAGTGATCTTGTCTTGCGTTTTGTCAAGCAAGCGGGTGGAGATGACGTCACAAGCAACGCTAAACAAAGTCTAAGACTATTGGCTATCGTCGAGCTATCTCTCAGCGACTGAAATGCACTATACCGATTGGTTGTCGTCCATAATTGTCCTGCACCAGTGCACTGTATCGGTAGGTATAGATTGTTCCATAGTTCCAGTTGATCATAGTCTCAATTCGCCACAAAATCAATAGATATGAAAAAACGTTTATAATACGAATAGACTAGCGAAAATTAAAAAGGTCGTGTGAAAAAATGATTAACAGAGAGAGCTAAAGGTTTACGATTCCCAGTTTAAATCTTGTTCTTATTTACTTTCATATATGTAAGAAGTGAGGTTAGGCGAGTGTAAAAAAAGTTTCTGTCTTTATAAATGTTATAAATAACCCTAGACGGATCCTCTGGCAAATTTTGCCTTTACCAGATACTTTGGGGGAGAAAAGTCCCCCATTTGGTATACCTGTGCATAATCTTTTCTTTTCATCGGAATGAGAAGTTAATATACATCATTCCCTTTGTTTTTTAATTCCTAAGAGAATGGTGTATACAGAATATCATATTAGAAAAGTTGAAGTGGTGAAAAAAAAGTTTAAATAAATAAAAATCTCGAAAAATTGTGAAATTGCCATTTATTGGAAAAAATCATGTCTTTTCTGTTGTAATTAAGTAATTTCAAGATTTCGAAAGGAATTTTGCAGGGGACGAATTGCACTTTAAGATGGTGTAAGTCACGATTTGGTTCCTTCCAAAAAGTACATTTATTTGAATACTTGAAGTTACAAAATTTGGAAAAATAAGGAATATCGCATGTGCGGGCAGAATGCTTATTATTATCTATAATTTTAATTTCTAATAGGTCAATATTTTAATTTTTTTATGAACAATAAGACGGCTTCACTTAAAAAGATTAAATAATTAAGAAAAAATTATATTTAATAAAAAAGAGGTTAGGAAAGTCGAAAGATAGGAAAAATCCATTGGAATTAGAAAAAGAAGCCTTTTGTACAAAATTATTTTTATATTTAAACTCATATTAATTATAAATTAAACTAACTTAATCAGTTTCAGTGCAAATGTTGCACAACATCACCCTATGCTCCTCACATACAGCTCGGTTGCATCTTTTGCAAAAAACACGAACTTTTTTGTCAAAGTTTCGTGGATAGAAGGTGCAACTTGCTCTTCCCGTAGGGGCTGGCGGTCGTCTTGAAGTTACCGCATTCATGTGGAGAATATTTTCTATGTTTAAACGTAAATATCTTCGTAAATATGGACTATCTAACCACCTGCGGAGATGAGGCTCAATTAGAGACGTATGTATCAATAATTTTATAAAATTCTCTTCTAGAAAGTACTCGTATAGTATTCCTGGCGCTAAAATTATACAGAATCATCTCATTGATTCTGTGTTGATTTATCCCACATATGGTTCAGCAGAATTCATATAAAAAGTTCTCGAATCATTTAGGATGACAATCTTGATGCCATACTTATCAGGTTTGCTACCATTATACACTTTAATGGGACATCGTCCACGGAATGATGACAGTTTTTCATCTACTGTACAATATGAGGTTGGGCTTCAGTATTTCGTGCAGTTAGATATGAAGATATTCCATACCTCTCGAATCGAAGCTAACTTGTTGGTCTCTCTTTGTTGAAGCCTCGTAGATTTGTCGTCAAAGCACAGTATGGCCAAGAGTCTTTTAAATCATTTCATTTGCATTGTCCACCTGCAAATTTATTATCCATATTCAGCAGACCATAGATCTTCGAGATTAGTTTGCCCAGAAAATTACGGGAGACCAAGCAATGCTTTCAATTCTGTTATATCGGTGTCTATGTAAGTTGAGCGAAAAACATCGTTTGTCACGCAGCCAAAGGAGTACTTACATTTTTTTCTTCACGAATTTGTCCTGGCAAGATACATCATGGTCGATGCAGAAGAGATTGTATACGCTCTCGTAGCATTGTATACCACCGATGTCCGTCTTTTCCAAGTAATAAACTTGGCCTCCTGCCTCGTTGAGGAGCAGAAGGACCTGCTGATTCCTCATCCTGTTATAAAAAATAATTCGTAAATTTTTCATCTCGTTTTTAGTTAGGATTGAAGGTTGTAAGTGCAAAAAAACGACAATTGAAAAAGAATATTGGAGCAATCGAGAATAATGCAATATCAAAATTCATTATATTTTCAGCAAATATTCTTACCCAGAATTTTTCTGGTGTACATCATTGTCCGCCTCTTGCTCAGATTCAGAATCTGTCAACACTTCCTCACAATTTTCCTCCTCCCCATCATCAGAGAGATTGTTGATGGCAAATTCTCTCTCTTTTTCCTGTGATTTTACAGCAACAGCACTGACACTTCTTAGCTCGTATCTTTTCGACATCTTCGATGAGAAAAATAATTAATTATTCATCCATTATAAAAACAAAATTTAAACTTGTAGAACAAAATATACAAAAATATAATATGATTAATAATTAAGACTTAATATGTATTAACGACGATTAGTTACCTTTTGTGATTCAATGATCGTATATTTTATTTATATATATAATATTTATGACAGAAATTTTGTTTACACTCGATCCACTCGACTAACTTCACTTTTTACATGACAGAGAATAAAAATTTTAAGATTTAAACTGAGCGGGCATTTCAAAATTGGTAAATCCTGTTTCAAATCAAGCTGCAGGTTTCTCAACTTTTGATTGATTGATTCTTCGAGGATACGTATCATCAAATTATCATTGTCAATATTTGTTCGCATATGGTAGATGATATGACGTGATACACTGTACGTATTTCGTTTTGTGTAATGTGCTGTACAAGTCCCAAATTCACAGCGTCATATTGCTCTGAAGCTTCAGAAACATTACATAGTCTCTTGCCATCTACGTCATAATGACGATCAGATGTGACCTTGAAACCAATACCTGGTGGTCCACGGCTTACTCTTCTAGCTAGATTCAAAGGACGTCCAAACACGTCAATACTCATTGTAATACTTAGGTTTTGATGATGCGCATGCGCTTAATATATAATTTCAGCTTCACGCAGTTCTTCAATGATGGAAATGATTTCATTGGTGTGACTCGGGTTGCCTGCTGCCTGGGACGCTAGGAGCAGACGGAGATGATCAACTAGTTCGTTAGGGTCATCCAAGTAGACATAGTCTGTTTATACATTTTTTCTTGCTACCATATACTGTGGTAGTGATCCTTTACTTATTGAAACGTCTACGTGATACATTAAAAAATTTTTCAACAAAGTTCTTGTACTTGAGACTTGCTAGTGCGAACAGGATAAGTTGGACTGTAATGCTTCTTGTGTGCATTTGTGACAATCAAAGTCTCTTTGTAACAGGCGCCTTCTGACAACACTATTTCGTTTGGTATCGAATTATATTCAGCATGGGTCAGTAGGAGATCATCAACATGCCATTCATCAACGACCAAGACGTTCCAATGAACTGGTTGAAGTGGTCAGAGAGAGCGTTGCGGAGAACCCCAAAATGTCGTATCGTCCCCGCGCTCAGCATGTTAGTATCAGTGGAACCACTTTGCGGCGTATTTTGAAGGATGATTTGCATTTGTTTCCGTATAAAGTGCAATTAACACAAAGAATATTGTCAACAGACTGTCCACGTAGCTTGGAATACGGCCAAATAGTCGCTCGAATTGTTGACACTGAACCTGATTGTTAGAAGAAAATTTTGATGACCTAGGAGGCCCATTTCACACTCTCTGGTGGCGTTAATAAGCAAAATTGGCGCATTTGGGGAACGGAGAATCCACACGAGATCCATGAAACACCAAAAAGTGACTGTGTGGGCTGGCGTTTGCGCAAAACCATCATTGAGCCATATTTTTTAAGAGAAAACGAAACCGTCGATGGAAATCGATATTGATGGATGTTGGCTCACTATGTCTGCCCGCAAATGCGTGAAAAAGGTGTCGACGATTACTGGTTTCAACAAGACGGTGCGCCAAGCTACACTGCAAATCAAACAATTCACTTTCTGCAACGAAAATTTCCTGGACGTCTAATTTCAAAGATAGGTGACATTGAGTGCCCACCCAGGTCTCCAGATTTGACCCCTTCAGACTACATGTTGTGGGGTTACTTGAAAAGCAAAGTATACACCAGCAAGCCTCAGACCATTGACGAGCTCAAGGCAAACATTCGAGCCGAAATTATCGCTGTACCACCCGAGATGCTCGAAAAGGTAATGGAAAACGCAACAAAAAGGACACATTTTATTGTTACCAATAAAGGCGGCCACTTGATGTTGTTTTCAAAACCTAGTTCGAATAAATTGTAAAGGACCAAATTGAATAAAAATATCGTATATAGAAATGGGTTGTTTTTTTTTAGAAGTTATTCACTGTTTACATACCAGCATAAAATATTGCGCACCCTGTAGAACAATTTATCCTTATGACTTTTTTCGATGAAAAAATTATTGTCAGACTTATGACATTTCGAAAATTAAAAAAAAACGAAAAAAAATAACAATTTGAAGCGAAACAACGCGCAATATGAAAAAAAGTCAAGAGATGAAAAATGTTTCTTTTTGAACACTCTACATGAATGGCATAAAAAATTTTAAAAAATTTTATGAATAAACGATAATTCAAATTTTGAGCCAAATAACTCTATATACAGGAAAAAGGATAAAGAGCATAATAAAATTAATAGTCTTTAAAAGATCTACAAATCTTCCTTTGACCATTTTTGGATAAAGTAAGTATTGTTCGTTTTAATCGAGAAAACTTCTTCTTAAAAAATAAAAAATAAAATTTTCCCCACAAAAAATGTGAGATATGAGAAAATATTACAAAATTAATATAAAGAATTGAAGCTTGACGATCGAATATTCCAGAGCACGAAGCGCTATGAACAAATCGCGCGAGATTTTCTTCAACAATGGAGCGCGAAGCGCGAGTGTCCCGATGAGAATGTGTTCCTTAAGGTAGATAGAACTTTAAGTAAATGAGTTCTCTTCATTTAAAACAAAATAATTAAAACAATAGTTGGTATGCCCATCGCAGATGGCGCTGAATATCGCCAGTTTGTAGGGTCTTAGCACCCGACTTAACCTAACAACGAGTGAGAGACCACCGAGTCTCCCTTCTAGCGTTAGCTAGTCTATGGCGCAGCGAACGAAAAGCGAGTTGAGAGTTACCTCTCTAATGGGTAGTCAGCTTCGGAAGAAGAAGGTTAGTCGGCAGTCATTGTAAAAGTCCGTACATGAGTACGTGCAATGTACTAAATTTAAATAAACTTGTTGTCGTTATGTAAATCCATTTATTTACCACTGCCACCGTAATAGCGGAGTAGGCCGCTCTTTAACTTCCAATAATTATAGTGGAGATAACCTACAAGTTTTCACTACAGGAGTTGGCCGAGCCTGTAACTTGTAACTTTGGGAATACAATAAAGAGCGCTATATCAGGAAACTGATTTGATTTAGTAACAAATAGTCAGTTGTTCTTCATTAAGCATAACATTTTTTGGCGATCCTGCCAGGATAGTCTCAACATGATTTTTAACATTCAAAAGTGAGCTATTTCGATTAGCAAATCTGAAGAAAAGAAGAATTTTACGGAATGCACGATTAATGGAAAGACTCCGAATAAATCTACGGATAATTCGCAACAAGGAAACTAGTACTAACTTACTAAACCTAGCGGCTGAAAAAAAAGTAGGTGCTATACTACGTAAAGTGAATTATTTACAAAATCCTAAACCAAAATTGACAGGGTGAGCGACAAACAGCTGTAAAAACCCTACGAGGGCCGCAATCAGGCCTAAGCAGATGATCAACGCGTCACCCGCACAACAATAAGAACCAGGAGGAAATGCGGGTCCACACATCACCCGCATAGCAACGGGAATCAACAGTAAAAGCCAGTCGACACGACACCTGCCAAAAAATTCCCAGACAGCAAGGCCCGAAAGCTCTACGGACTCCTCCCTGACCATCGCACGGACTATTTTCACTGTAAGCATAACGTTTTACTTCTGTTAAGGTAGGATAAAGTACTTTCACGTTGGGCATACTCCCAGTGTTCCGAATGTATTAAAAATACACTGAAATTATTGTCACGCGAAATAACACCCGACATCTTAAAAACGAAAGCACATTGGATAGGCAATTTAACACATATCGCGCCACTGTAAATTATGTAATAGACAAACAGTCCGGTAACCCAAGATCCTTTGCAAGAAATCCTGAATCCTTCCTACGTAACCACGATGACTTCGCGATCAAATTCTCTCGTCCCGATGCCCTTGCCAAATATTTGCTCAACTAAATGAATTTAGTGTTGCTATGAACACCCTCACAAACATTGTGAGTAACCTAACTCGAGAAAACGAAAATAGGACGTTCGAAATCTCATAAATAGCAAAAAAAATTAGGTTCGCCCGGAATTATCGAAACTGACCACCATACAACCAGCGAGGATCGCGTCACCACGACCGGCACCCAGAGGATTTACGGGTCCCACACTACAGCTCAGACCATCGGCAAACACCACAGGTACGGTACCTAAAGCGCTAAACCAGAAATAGTCTTGGCAGACAGAACAAAAATGAGTTGTGACAAATGCGAAAAATTAGAACACTTCGCATCACAATGTATGGTTAAGCAGGGTTTTCAGGCAGGACGATTTCAAAACCGCCCGCCACAAATAAAAACCTTACAATTCTAGGAACAGGAATATATACAATGTCAGGAAATGGCACAAGACGAAATACGGGAACAAGAGAATTACGAAAACTCAGCCGAATCTCAAACGTATTTGGAAGCCTACGTATTCGGAAGAAGAAACGGAAAACAATATCGATTATTATGGTAATTGATAATGGAGCAGCAATGAACATCCTTAAAAGAGAAGTATTAACGCTAAATGATAAAATATTTAAATTCATTAAAAAATTCTCAATGTGTAACGACGTACATACAACACAAGAGTCTGTTTACCTTACTTATTGGAACAAAAAACAATTATTCCTTATTGTAGGGAATGATTTTCCACTAATCGAAGAAGGTAGCATGGGTTTAGAATTTTTCAAAAAATACAAAAATTACACGATAAATAAAACCCATCTGAACATAGAAAAATGGAAACTACCATTACATATAGACGAATATATCGAAGGAAAAACTAGTAAAGTATTTAAAATAAAAACGAGAGAAAAAGAAAATCAAATAGTCTGGATAGAAGGTCAAGAAAAAATCTCAGATGGATTATATACTATTTATAACGAAGAAATGGAAGTCCCATATTATAATTATAACCTAAAACCAGAGAAGAAACCAGAAAAAGTAACATTCGAGCAAATAACATCAATTTGTTCTTGGGACAAGAACCTAAAACAAAACGGAGAAGGTATAGCGAAGAAAAACAACGACAGATTATCAGAACTATTAGAAAATCAAAAAATCGACCACCTAGAACCAGAAATTAAAGAGAACATTAAAAGAACGATATGCCCATATCAAGAGGTATTTTCACTCACATCCGTCCCTTTACCTTGCACCAACTTAACAGAAAACGAGATCATACTTAATTCCGGGAAAGTAATAAATCTTAGATCGCACAAACTACCTTAAAAACACAGAGAATTCTCCTTGGAAGAGACAAACAAATTACTTGAAAAGGGAATAATCAAGACATTCTAATTCACCCTTCAACTCACCACTCTGGATTGTTCCAAAAAAGGATAACAAGTTACGAATGGTAATAGATTATCGAAAATTAAATCAGTATACAGATTAAGATGCGTACCCCTTACCTATGATTGACAACATTCTGGACAAAATGGGAAGATCAAAGTTCTTTTCAGCATTCGATATGTCAGCTGGTTTTCATCAAATACCGATG
>JAUEJJ010013509.1:0-11187 GCA_032164275.1 Synergus coniferae | reverse complement strand
TGTTAATATTTTCCGATTTGAAAGAAATCTAGCAGAGGTGAATTAAAACAAATTGATACCCAGGGCTGATACTATTCTGATACTATTCAAAATAACTCAAAGGAGTTAAAAGGCTTTCTTATATTCAAAAGAAATCAAATAATGCTTCAAAATTCAAGTAAAGTCCAAAAAATACGAATTTATAAAAATTTAAGATGAATTTAAAGGAAACAATGGGAGTCAGTTAAAAATAATTAAAATAATTTAATATATTTAATTCTTTTGAATAAAATGAAAAAATTTTAAGTCGAAAAATTTTAAGAGCGGAAAATATTTCAAAACAATTGGAATTAATTAATAATAATTCAGTTGTTTTTATATGAATTTTTAAAAAATAAAACAAAAAAAAATTACTTTCTTATACCAAAAGGAACAAAATTCCGGACTGAGATTTACAAAAATCGAAAAATTGTATTTTTATGAAAAAATTTTATTAAAATAACTTTTTTCGAGCAAACTGAATCGCATTTTTCTTTTTATATATGCTGTAATAAAATTAATAATTCTACATTGTGATTGCAGTACCAGGAAGAAGTGGACGTTTTGAACGCCGAGGCTATACAAAATCCGCACCTGCAGGTCATTGCTGGCATTCAGCAGGAAAATAGACACCTTAGGGAAATTCAAGCTGAGAATCGAGAACTGAAAACTGCTCTCGAAGACCATAAAAGTGCCCTGGAACTAATTATGTCCAAATATAGACAACAAACTGCCTCTTTGTTGATGCAGTGTAAAACTGACTACACATCACTTCACAACTCGAAATATGCAAATGTAAGAATCATACTTTACAAATTTAAGTTTCGACTCTCGTACTCAAATTTTCGTAATTTAATTTTAATTGAGCGTGTTGGATCCAAGTTCTAACATTAAAACTTTGAAGTCTTCATTTTATTTCATAAATATTATAATTGAACCTCCAGGAAACAAAACGCCTGGATTCAGCCTGGGAAGTAATGTCCTGAAAATCAGGTTTAAAAATAGTTCGAATTTTAATTTTAAAGACTGATACTTGTAAGGAATTTCAAAGCACATATTTTTTTCCTTTTGCAAAAATTTGTGGGTTTTTTATAATAGTTTTTGAAGTAATAGGTAAAAAGTGGGTTTTTCGAAAACGAAAAATTCCAATCTTTATCGAGCGAATTTTAAACAACGGAAAACTTCCAGTGAGAAAGTTGTTCATTATGGTTCAAAAAATTTTTCTAGAAAGAACTAGCGCAATTGGATTAATGTTTAAAATTTATGAATATTTTCACATCCAAGCAGTAGGTTTGGCGCTTCCATATCCGACTTGAATTGCATATTATCCAATGCAACGTAGTCATACCCGAGGAGGCACGTGTTTAGCGTCAAGATTGCCTCTTCAATTTTAAAACTTTCATAATTTTTTAACCATTAATCCAATTTGCAGTAATAAATATTTTTCTCTAAAACTCGACAATCTACCTCTTTTTCGTAAAGACATAGGTAGATTGTCTAATTTATCGTAGAATATTTATTACACAGATCAACAACGTAAATTTTTTTTGGATTTCTGTTGTAATGCATAAATTCTCATTCTATACATCGAAAAGAACCAAAATATTCGTTTTTAACTTATAAAGTTTGTTTTTGTCTGTTTTACGTCGATAAGTAAGTTTCGGAGTTTTTGGTTGATTGTATAAGTAGCAGATGGTAGTGAAAGCAAACTTTAACCAAATAAACTATTTTTCTCTTTATTCGTTACGTAAAAAAAATCCAAATTTGATATTTAGTACCCAGTCTCAGACCCAAAATTTATGTTGACCGGTGTTATCGATAATTACCTCTTATCCGATCCCTTTCTTATCAAAATATCAAATTGATAATTTCTATATTTAAAGTTAAAGCATTAAGATAAACGTACCGTAATATATTTTCTTTGATTTTAGAAATTTTCAATTTGATATCTTAATAGATTTAGAAGTAACGTTGCAGAGGAAAAAAGCACATCTATATAAGGTCGGGATCGGATAAGTGGTACATGGCCTTAATACAAATTCATTATAATTCTGATTTTGTTTCAATTCTTTTAATGCTACTTGAATTCACTTGATTTCACTTAAATTCTTTGGAATGCTTTTGAATTATTTTGAATTCCCTTGATTTCTTTTAAACCTTTCTGTAAATTTTTATAATTTATTTGAAATTCTTTTAAATTGTTTGCTATTATCTAAATTCATTTGAATTTAATTGTTTCAATTTTTTTCGTTATTCTCCTTTATTTAAATTTTAGAAATTCTATATAAAAATCGGGCTCGGTAATTCTACTTGAAATTTTATTCGCATTTTTATTTTAAACTTTCGAATCTCTTGATTCCTTTTTTTTTTTTTCACGCAGATAATTACAAGCCAGGCGGAAAAGATAAACGAAATGGCCGCTGTGATGAAAACTGCAGCTGCTTTGGATGAGGAGAACGAAATGAAAGAAAAAGAATTGATTGCTCGTTTGAAAGAAGAAAATGTTGTTCTTCGACAAATCGTCGACGTGGCAAATAAATGCGGTTCATTGAAAACCGACCCACCAATGGAGAGTAAAACAGTGCAAACCGACGAATAATGTTAATTCGTCATTAATTTTTAAGTAAGTGCGATGAATTATTTTTTTTATCTTGATTTTTTTACAATGTATGCGTGATATTTATTATGTTATTTAAGTTCCGGAAAATAATTGTATATTAGGGTTTTAAATCTATTCTTTTCTTGAACGAAAACTTCTATATTTTTTTATATTCGTTTAAGTAAAAAGATCAAATGAAAAAAAGTTGTTTTTCCGTTCTGGATTTTTTGCCACATTACAGTGTATTGTTTTTAGTGAGAGGAAGACTGGAAATATTTTTGGCTGAAATTTTCACGTTCAAGCCTTAAGAGACATCTAAATGTATATTTTTATATCTTGAAAGATTTGTAAGAGTTTTTCTTCACTAAAAATAAGTTGAACAAAGGTGTGTGTGCATTCAGTTATGAAAACTATTAAGTGCCGTTTTAAAGTTAAGTTTTCATTTTAAATTTTTCGTTTTTGTACTAATTATTACGAGTTAATTATTATTAATTATTTTTTTAATTAATAATTTAATTTTTTGTACCCTAATGTACATTAAATGCAATCGCTTGATTTCAGTTGTGAACGATGTATAATTGTATATTGAAAGAAAGTCTGAACAGTGTGAACCATTTGTAATATAGAATAATATTTATTAAATACGTTTCCAGTATTTAAAATGCAGCAATGGGCTTTTGTCATTTTTCAGTGTCATATTTAAATTTCGCAAAATGTTGTTTAATATTGAACAAAACTCAGAGCTGCTTTAAAGGGCGACCTTGATTTTGATTTCTCGTTGAGTTCTTTTCCATTCATTTGGAATTTTTAAAAATTTTATTTCTTTTGACTTCACCTATGATTTTTGTTTAAATTCACCTTAAAGTAATTCAATTCTAAAGTTTTACTGGAACTATTTTACTTTGACTTGAATTTTTAAACATTCTTTTGAAATTATATTTCATTACATTTTTTTAATCTACCCTGCTGAGTGCTATTAACCCATAAAGTACACACTGGGATCAACTGCACCTCATGACAGTATTTCTTCAAATTTGAGTATCTAAATGTAGAGGAAGCTTATTTACTTTGGGTTTAGTTGTTTTTTTTTTTGGTATTTTATTTTTTTCATTAAAAAATTGGTTTTTTTGTTGTTTTAGTAATTTCTTTTTTAACATACTTAATTTTAATTTTTAACTATATAACCTATACTACTTTCAAAAGTATACTTTCAAGAAGTTTGAAAAAAAAATTTTAATCAAAATATTAAATAGTTTAGATTTTATAAATCTAAACAGTATCAGTATTTCTGTTAAATTCACATGAATCGATACCACTGAAATTTCAATTAAGTTTAAATGGCTGAAAGGTGTTAATTTTTTTATAGCATTATGTATTTTTATTCTAGAATAACGTTACGTAGTGAAAAGTTATGAAAAAGTTATGAAAAAAACGGAAAAATTGCCAGTGAGTAATAACAAAAATTGCAGAAGAAGATAAATTTTGAAAGCTAAGTTTCAATAATTTCAACTTAATAAACACTTTTTTATGATCCGAAATTTGTCTAGGTATTGTAATTTTTTATTATTTTTTATACAAAAGTAAGAAAAAATTTTTATTTTCTATCAATTTATTTTTTTTTTGTCACTAATAGCAAATAGATTGCTTTAACAGATTCTATTACTTTTTCCCTGTTCAATGTTCTTCATATAAAAAGTTATTGGTATTATGTGAAAACAGGTGAAAAATAACTTCTGAAATTTTTCTTCTTGTCTTACTTTTCTTCACATATCCCATTCATACACATTGACTATTCTTATTATTAACAATGTCAACATGAACATCCTCAAATGTAACAGAGTGTTTTGAAGATTATGCAAAATTCATTTTGGAATAGAGTTAAGTATTTGTAGAAAAATTAATACATTTTTAGAAAATAAAATATTTGTTTTATTAATTTCATATAAAAAATAATAAAAAATTAAAAAATAAGGACAAATTTTAGTCCTTGAGAAAGTATTTATTAAGTTTAAATTATTTAAACATAGCCTTTAAAGTTGATTTTCTTCTGCAATTTTTGTTATTTTTCACTTTTTTTGTACACTTTTTTCACAGTTTTGAACAAACTTGCATGAATTTCCGATATCTTAAATACTTGAAAAAATAGGAATTCTAAATAGCTCAAAAATTTCTTTATAATTTTTTTGACTACGTGAGTACGTGGCGTCATTTTGTCGAAAATAATGCTATAAAAAAATTAACATCCTTGAACCACAATGCCACATTTAAATTTAAACAGGTTGAAATTTCAGTGGTGTGTCCCCTAAATTTTTCTTAAGGAAATAAAAACTCATTACAGTTATGTAAATTTAAATATAAACAAACTGACGAAAAATATTCGTTTTTGTAATTTTAGTTTTAATCGACCGATTAAAGAAATACTTAATGACAAGCTATAATTAAATGAAGAAGCAGCTGCTCCTTCATTCGTTACGAAAACCTATCTTCTCCATACTTTTGTCTGCTTTTGGCTTGCATTTTCCTTACATAACGAATAGACTAGCTAGCTCTGTGAAAAGTTTTTGGGTTAGCACCTTTATACCTATTTTTATTATCCGACCTTTTTCGTTCCTTCTAGTTTCTAATACAGACAGGTAGCTCGATTTTCGAGTCAAAGCAAACCCTCCAGAGACTGTGTGCGACTGGATTCAAGAATTCACCCACTCAAAGTAGATAAAATTCTTAGCTCTTTGTTCACTCAGCTCTCATGCGAATCTCAAATCCTCAATTTCATTTAAAATAACTTAGGAAGCTTCTTCTCATCAAAAACGACGTTTCTGATTTTTGCTCGGATTTTTTAAAGTGGAACTAAAAATATTAGAAAAAATGTTAATAATAAGTATTCTTTTTTATATACTTATTTATATCAGAATATAAACATTATTATTAATTTTCTATTACAAAGTTGCATATTTTAGCTGTTTCTACTTTAAAAAATAGTTCAATCTTATAAAAATTAAGTTTTAGAATGAAAATTAGAATTAAAAGTTTGTTTTCACTTTAAAGATTTTTAATGTAGAATATATTGGAAAATTTGGAAAATTTCCAAAAACTCAAAAATCTGTTTACTTATTTTTATCCGAAATTAAGAATTATTTATTCATTTTTAAAAACTTTATTTTGAACATTTTTAATTTTTTTGGTTATTAAAAAACGCCTTTTAAATTTTTCTATTTTAAAAAATTTTCGATAACTTTCATTTGGAATTTTGAATGCTCGAATTTGTCATTTCTGGAACATCTTTTTCTCGAAAACCAAGAATTTCGAACTTTAAAAAATATCGAAAAAATTATTCTCGGAAAATCTACTTCCGAATAAAAAAAATTACCAAAAATGTTTATTAATGAAATTTAAGTCGGAAATTTGAATTTTCTGTAATAAAATAATCTAAATAAAAATAAAATAAATTAAAAAATTAAAATATATATGTATATGTATATTTTTTTTCTCTGGATAAGCGGGATAAGCAGAAGCCTGAACTGAATTCTACAACTACTGTAGGTCTTGAGTAAATAAAATGTCTGATCTTTTGTAGATAAAAGGAGTTACGAAAAAGTAATCAAATTTTTATAAAATATTCAATACCTGTTCAATTTAATGAAACTATTTTTTAACTATTATAAAAAAAAACAAAAATTGTAACTGCATATTACTGTATATTTTATTATATCTGATTATATTTATAATAAAGGAAAATTTTTTAAAATAAAAAATTGTTTATTAATTTATTATAATAATCTGTATAAATAATAATATACTTGATAAAAATTGCAATGAAAAATAGAGAGAATTCAAGTTTTTAAAGAAAATAAGAAATTATTGAATAGAATAGCTAAATATTTGAGCAGATGTGTACTGAAATTTGTACGAATCGTAAAAATACCATATATATATATATATATTCTTTTCTTTGCAAGTTTCACAGATGGTTTTTCAGCGTAGAAGAGAATTGTCTGAAAAATTCACACGATTAGGTACCCACCAGCCACATGTGGATTGAATACGGAATTTCCCGATGGCGAAACAGAGGACAAAGATTCATCTTACCGTCATCACATTCTCCCCTTCTTTCTTTTTTTCTAGCCCTCTTTCTCTTTTCTCGTCTCACTAAACCATATCCAAGAATAATATAATATTAATGATAACAGAATTTAATACGAGATTTAATATGAAAGTTTCAAACTTTTTAAAAAACTAGTAAAATTTTAAAATAAATATAACATTTCTAGGTCAGTAAATATAATAAGCAGTCGTAGAGTTGGTTGTCGATGAAATACTTTATCTTTTAGTGGAAATAAAGTGACCCATATTTTAATGATTTATGAAAAAAAGAATTTTCTATGAAGTTATGAATGTTTGATTCTTGAACTGAGTTTTTGAAAAAAAGACAAATTTTTTATTTAAATGTCTACAACTTATGCCTTAATTGAGATACTTAATTTTTTTTTTCAAATTCTGATGATCATCGTCATATTTCGAAGTCAAAAATAAAAATTTATACAGTTAAAATGAACAAAATAACAAGGCTATTTGTTTGAAAATATAATGCAACAATATTTTTCAGCCATTATTTTGTAATGTTGGATATAGGAAAAGATAGAAATTTTCTATCTTTCTCAAGTACACACTTTGCATCCATCAAACGCTATTTTTTCCTATCTTTGTGTGTATTTGTCGTCTTCACTAGGCTTTATTTTTTCCTATCTCTTTCTATCCTATTTGAATCTCTTCTGTCCATATCCCCTATTTTTTTCTATCCTTAGTTATAAAATTATTAATTTTCAAATTTTGAACGTGCATAATAATATTTTAAATGCATACAATATTTTGTATATACATATTATTCTACACTCAGAAAAAAGTTTGTTTGGATCAACCAAATAAATGCATTGCTGTATGGTCAATCAAATGTTTGCTTGTTGCAAACAAACTTTTTGGTTAATAAAGTTTGGTTGATTATACCAAATTTTTTTGATTTTTTCAGCCATATTTTGCGCGCGGTGCTTTCATGAGACACATTTGGTTGAATCAATCAAAATGTTTGGTATAATAAACCATTAACCAGAAAATTTGGTTGAATCAACCAAACATTTTATTGACCATATGGCAATGCATTTATTTGTTTGATCCAACCAAATTTTTGTTGAATCAACCAAACTTTTTTCTGTGTGTGTACCGCAGTTAGTTAACACATGTATATGTAACACTGAAAAATACGTATTTATACAGACACGCGACCCACGTGTATCGAGTTCATTGTCCAGCATTTAATTTTTTTTAACGTTATTTATTTCTTTTATTTACAGGCATATACACACTTAGGTTATAAAAACGCAACGTAAAAACCCTATACAACTTTTTGTACATTGTACTGTTATTCTACTGGATTCATTTTTGAATAGCTCGCAGATTTGACTACTTTTATTTTAAAATACTTGGTATATAAATAAATACTTTTCTTGCTTCAATGTTGAATAGAAACTAAATAAAAACTATTCTGATGATCCTCTTCTTGCGTTTCAAGTTTTATGTGTTGTTAATGACAGATAAACATGGAGATAAAATGCAATTCTCATTCTCTAATTTTCTTGTATTATCAAACGTTTGCACATTTAGAAATGTTCCAAAAAAAAAAGATTACTTAATATGTTATGATTAATTACATCGTTTACGAAGAAAATTGGAAAATACCTTTTTCCAATAAAAATTCTCCTATCCACGAAAATTAACTCCCTTCTTCAGCTCTTTTTAGATTTATTAAATTATATATGTATTTAAATTTGCTGCTGTTCTTAATTTTTAAAACCTTCAAGTTTAAAACACTAAAATTGTTCAAGTTTGGAAGAAAAAAATTAACGTTGATAAAAACAGTTCAAGAATTCGTGAAAACGTGAATTTTTATGAAATGAATGAAAAGGAAAAATTCGACGCCTATGGTATAGAATAGATATGTGCAGTACAAAAGCTAGGAAGGCAAAGGCACCATGAGATAGATATTGGTGTTAGTGTAGCTCGAGCCTAGTTCTAACATCACACACAGTCAAATGCCACGTCACTAAAAACCATTCCCGTAACTTCCTAGAATCGTCTAGAATTAGTCAGCCCACTCGACATATTCGCTAGAAAAGATAGAAAAAGGCTGACTGGGGTAGCTTATTTAAACCGCTTGAAATCTATATAAGCGTGCAACGTGAAAGGCCCTGTTTCCTAATCTAAAAATTAGATACATAGTAAAAGAAGAAAGTAAACCCTATTGAAAAACTTGACGTCAAAAACCATGTCAAAAAAAAAAACATTAAAAGGTACGTCAAGTAGGAGATAAGAATGTACGTGTAAAAACGTCAAAAACGTTGTCAAGAATTGAGACAATTTTTGCTGTGGTTTTTGACATTATTTTTGATATTATTTTTGACGTAATTTTTTTTCGAGGCTTTTGACATCATTTTTACTTCATTTTTGACGCCAAACGAGGTTGAAACAAAAATATTTAAACTGGCTAAAATTCAAATTTTCCAACCATCCGAACCAAACAGTTTCATTCCATATGGGACCAGAGCTCGGACCAGAGCTAATATATTTATATTCTCCTTGGCATTTGATCCATTTTTCGCTCTGTATAAGCGTCTTTATATTTTGTTATGGCACACACTGCGCCCTCTTTCGGTTTTTCTTATGCGTTAAATTCTTTCTTTTCTAGGCATTTAAAGCAAAAAAGCTTATTTTACTTATGTCACAATCGTACCCAGAAAATGTGTCACAACCAAATCCAACACACTCATTCGCAAAAAAAAAATCGCCATGACAATATAGTCGTACAAAGCAATCACTTCTATTTAACCACAAATGTTTAACTTATTATAATGAGGAAAAACACTTATTACTCTATTGTACACATATAACAAAAATTATTATAAGAAATCGAATAAAAATACTTACTTTTTGTTGTTAAAAAGTAATGTAGGCCTCTGCAAGCTTCAATGTCGCGCAAAAACTGATGAAACACGTTCAGACGTGTCTTATCTACCAATCCTTTTTCCCTTTGACGTATTCCTTATAGTTTTGATAATATGACTGTCACAACCGTATAACCTGGCACAACCGTACCCGATCTACCCTAAGCCTGTTATTTAGCAGTTGCTTAAAGTTCTCTAATTTTTATAATACTTAATTGAAAAAATTTTCTCCAAAACAGTACGAAAGTTAATAAAATTTTGCGTCTAATTAATAAGCTAAAGCGCTAAAGGGAAAGTTAAAATCTGTATTTTATAAAAAGACATTGCCAAAAAACCTCACATTTCAATATTTTCAAAAATGATAATAATTCCGAAAGTATTTATTATTTTAAAAAGCTCTTGGTCTCATTTTAAAGATACATTTTCATAGTTTTTGTGCATGCTGTTCAAATATTTTTAAAATTATTTTCCTATCTTCTGCCACAGGCTTAAAACTTGCATAGAAAAATCGTAAAATTTAAAATATCCCTTAGTTATGCATTTAGAAGATTTTTTTTTTATTTTAAATCAAAATATACCATATTTTAATCAAATGTATAGTAAAATCTATTAAAATATTCATTTCTTATTTTTTTTATCTATGTATGGACAGAGTATATGGAGGACAATCTTAATTCCTTTTTTAAATTTACGAGATTTTTCCTACAAGTTTGAGCTTATGGCAAAAGATAGGAAAATAATTTCAAAAATATCTGAATAGCGTAATACACAAAAACTATGAAAATTTATCTTTAAAATGAGACCAAGGGTTTTCTAAAATAATAAATTTTTTCGGAGTTATTAACATTTTTGAGAATATTGAAACTTGAGGTTTTTTGGCAATATCATTTTATAATTTGTGGTTTAACCTTGACCTCATACACTGCTCATCTTATCAGATGTTGTGCTTTCAGGCAATAATGCTAGCCCTAAATCAAAACAATTTCCAAAAAACGTTTTGGCTCTTTTGAAAATCGTACAGATAACGAACTGCAGGAAAATCTCTCTTCAGAAACAGTTCAGAGTTTTTCAGAAGGCGAAAAGCAGTTCTGAAAGATGAAAAAGGGTAAGAGTATAACGAAGAGTTTTAGACATCCGTAAAACCCCTAAAACAACAATTTTACAAAAATTGCATACATTTTTGAAGTTCTCATCTGCAATTTTGGATCCCTCATCTTGAATTTTTAACATCATATTTGAAATAGTGACCTATATTAAAATTCAAATAATACAAATGCAATAGTTATCGTCAGGGACAAAAAATGGCTGTTTCAGTAATCAAGTCGTTAATTCGATGACAGGATATTTAAACTTGCTAAAAGTCATAATTTTTCTTACTATGGCAACAGGAATATTGGTTTTATTGAAAAAATTAAGCCATCTGACGATAGAGTCATTCGGGGTAACCGTGCGCAGTGGGTAAATGTGCGCACTTCGTTTTTCTAGAAAGTGGGGTGGGGAGAGTATAGGAATTAGGCTATGGGAATAAAACAAAATATGTACTTTATAAAAGAACTTGTGCTTTAATTTTAAGAGCAC
>JAUEJJ010013374.1:0-15743 GCA_032164275.1 Synergus coniferae | reverse complement strand
TTTTTTATTAGCGATTTTTTTTGGCTGAGTTATTCCAAGTTTTGTAGAGGGACAAACATTTAATAAACAGATAGTAGTCAGTGGCGGATGTAGGTATTTGCTGCACCAAGGCAGACAAAAATTTGCCGACCTTAGGCTAACAAAAAGTAATAAATCGATTTTGAATCCACAGTAAGACATGTATTCATCGGATCATCTTTATTATTCTCTAAGTACCAATAACAATGGCAATTATTTAAGTTTTTTGCGTCCTGATTTCTGAATAACGAATTCGCGAATGATATCGTAAGAAACCATAGAATTGAACAAAATCTATTCAATCGTTAACAGTGCAAGAGCATTCAATTTTTTTTCACCAAAAAAAGAACGAAGGAAGTTTGTTCAGTGTTCCCAGGTAGGGTGCGTTTTTTCTTACTTGCTCTATCACCACATGACGTCACTCACTTGAGAGCAAGTGAGAAAAATGCTCCCTATCTGGCAATACTGAAGTTGTTTATGAGTTTATGAATAGAAAATGAGCTTTCAGTACAAACAATATTACAAAAAACGTCAAATTAAAAAATTTTGTTTCGCATTAACGAGGTGTTGTATGGAATTCTGCTTTACAACAACTTCGCGTTAAGACGCAAGCCAAAACTTTTTAAAGGGAGAGTTGGAATTTCTTTGAATACTTTTGAAGGCGATTGAAGGCGAGAAAAGTTAAAAGCAAAATTAATATATTTCAATGCGAGAGTTCGCATTCATATAAATACAATTAAAAACATTTGAATCTGTTTTATAAAAACATTTTTCAATACGATGGTTCGCCTTGAGATGTTTTTCAAACCATTTACATCTATAATGCGAATGATACAGAAAGAAAAATTGAATACATAAAATTTTTAATCTTTCTAATATTTTGCAATGTGACGTTTTTTGTATGCAAGCATTCGCAATGCGATATCAACGGTAGGGTAAACGGTGTACAGGTGATCACATTGAAGTAATTTGAACAATTCAAATGGTGAATAATTCTGGACTTCTTTTTCAGCTTTGCACGCTTTGATAAAAAAAAATAATTTCATTGTGTAAAGTTTCTTTAAGATCTTAGAATGATGGATTTTTCACAAAGTTGTTGGTAGTTCAAATGTTTCATGTCGGTAAAAAGTGGAAATTTTTGAATGAATCCAATATTTCTAAAAATTCATTGAACAAAAATTTTGAGGTTGAAAGAGATAGACATGTATAGACAAGATAGAGACTGGAATAGAAATAAGGAGATTAAAAAATATAGGTTATTGATAGCTCGATGGTAGCCAATCGTCTTAGAGTCTGTTTAGCGTCGTTTGTGACATTATTTCCGCCCGCTCGTTTGACAAAACAGAAAATAAGATCACTCTCGCCCTTCCGTATTCAACTTTCATTGTAAGAACGTGTGTGCTCGTTCCATATTCGACATCTATCAGTAGCACATGTGTGTCTCTGCTTTTAAAATCTTTCTTATAATCTCATCGACTCATCGACTTCCAGAATCAAAAACTTGATTCTGGAAGTCGATGAGTCGATCAGTGTATGGTATAATTTTGATTGGAATTAATCTAAAGGACTTTGGGCCTAATTGGTTGTTGAGAGATATTGTAAATTGTGGAGGCATTGCCTAGATCTAAAATTACTAATGAAAGCTGAGATATGTTTATCATTTCGTATCTCGATGTATATTCATCTGAGTTCAGATTGGTTGATATTGTTTAATGATCTTGCATATTGATTGAAATTTTATATACTGACTGCTACGAGAGTAATTCTCTCTAAATATCGAATTAATCTTTAAAACCATTCATTGTTTCTCATCTTTTGTTGAATGATTTTTCATGTATCTTTCAATAATATTCGAATTAATATATTCGAGACTCTAATATGCCAATGACTATGATTTATGTTCAGTTTCTTAACACCATAAACTCCAATATTGATTTTTATATTGAAAAAGATGATACATTCTCATTGTTTTCCACATTTATTCTCCATTAATTAAATATGACTCGCTCCTTATCACGACCCATCTATTTTGTTGACTTTGTCGACATAATTAAATAATTAAATTTAACTTTATATTGCGAATATCCTCTCTTAGATTTTTTCACATTCAAAAATTTGAAGTATTAAATCTGATGAATTTTTTTGGTTATTTAGGAATGTTTTAAATAATCTGGCATTCAAATCTTTTAAAGCTAAAAATAAAACTATAACCTAATTCATTTGATAATCTTATCTAGTTTGGAATATCTGAAATTATCTAAAATTTATTGATAGTAGCAAAAGGTTACAATAGTTATTGCTTTATATCAAATGTTGTGCAACACGAGTTAAGAATTGGACAAAAATTCACAGTTGTTTTTTCATGAAATGGAAAGAAATTGAATTTTTTAGTAACACTACCATGAAGCCGGTTTATTTTATCATATTACTAAAGTAATTTACCTCATTTTCGACGAGTAGAGCCTGCAGTTTTCTTTCTACAGCATAAGCAGGAGTAATGAAATTACTCAATGGATTAAAGTCCTCCACTTTCATGCGTCCAGGAATACATTTGCTTACTCCGCAGTAAAATAGATTTCTATTACCTATTATTTTGCCTTTTAAAGCTGTTAGTTGTCCTTCGTTAAAGCGATCGAAAGTAACGTATAGGTATAAAGAAACAGCAAATTTGAGAAACGAATCTCCCAAAGTTTCTAATCTTTCCAAGTCGAAACAGTCATTTGCGATTTTACTGGTTAGAGCCTAAAAAATACATAATAAATCGGTTTTTTATAAGTTTTTTTTTTTCTAAATTTTTTTAATAAATCGGGTTGGTTCTGGTTTTAGGGTCTAGTCGGGATTTTTATGGTTTTTATGATTTTCGGGTCGGGATCTCAGATCTTTTTAGGTTTTCGGGATATTTGGTTCAGATCTGGATTTAGATCGGTTCGGGATTTCGGGATGGATTTTCGTGTTTTCGAGACTAGTTGGGGTTTGTGATCGGTTCGAGATTTTCAGACGTTCGGATCGGTTCAGCTTAAGACTAGTTCCGGTTTTCAGGATTTTTGGTTCGGTTAGTGTTTTTGGGACATTTAAGTCGATTCGTGTTTTCGGGATGTTCGGGTTATGTCTAAATATTCGGATCAAGTCGGAATTTTTCAATATTCGCACGGAGTTAAGATTTCTGAAATGAAAGAAGCCAATGAGGAAATTCGCGATGTGAAAAATTGCTTTCCTGTAAAGTACACATGCGCGTTCATTTCACCGATATGGAAAGTATATATGAATCGAACTGCGCGTGTGTCAAGAATATTCCCGCATTTTTACCAGAAATGAATCAGTTACATATAATTGAAGGGCTCCACGGCAAAAGCGTGAATGTCCATCGGGTCAAATTTTTCAGGAGAAGGAAAAAAACTTCTCAAAAATTAAATTCTTAGAAAAAGAAATTGAGAAAGTACATTCAATATTTTATGGAGCTCTACAGAACTCAATAAACAAAATTTTGAAAACTTTAATTCTTTTCGACATAAATTGCCTCAAAAATAGACTGCGATCAAAACCGTGTAAGTCCATCTAAATTTTGTTTTTGTTTTTTTTAGGCTCTAGTTAACATAAAACGTATGTTTGAATTTCTATTGAATGTAATTGAATGTATTTCTAAAGTTTCAAACTTTGAAACTTTAGAAATACATTTTGAGTCTTATAGAAGGCTGAAAAGTGAAATGCTAGTGTTATTTTTATATAAAATATTATTATAGTATTAATATTATATAATATAAACATATAATATATTAGTTATTATTATATTTTATTAAATATTATTAATTCATATAAATTATATTATTATTAAAATTATAGTATAATATTATTAATATTATTAGGTAAACAAAGAGTTCATCCCGTTTTCAATGGTTGGCGGTTCCTAAAAGACAGTTATGTGCTAGTTACCAATTATTGTGTAAGTGTATACTGTTGCCTGTAATTTACGTGTTTGAGGTATTTACAAAAATAAAATAAAATAATAATAGAGTGTGTTACGCGCTGCAGGTAACCAACTGCCACCACCATATTCACGCGCCACGCATAACGATAAGATACCAGTATACTATATATACCGCGCCTCTACGACGAGACGGGGTTCATTCCCGTTCCCCCAGTCTTAGCTGTTTCACCACTAAGAACTGATTTAGAGTCTACAATTGTAACCTAAGAATAAAGGAGTAAAACCAAACCCAGCTAAAATTGAAGCTATTAAAAACTTTAAGACCTTAAAAACAGTCAAAGACGTACAAAGCTTCTTAGGACTAGTGGGATACTATAGAAAATTTATCAAGAACTTTTCTAGTATCGCCAGACCACTCACAAGATTAACACAAAAAGAAACAATATTTGATTGGACACCAGATTGCGAGAAAGCATTTTTTGATCTAAAACATGCTTTAACAACAGCACCAGTTTTGAAATTTCCCGACTTTGATCAACAATTCGTGTTAACAACCGATGCATCAAACCCAGGACTAGGTGCGGTTCTCTCTCAAAAAGGACATCCATGTCTATTTATATCCCGAACACTGAATAAAGCAGAAGAAAACTACATGACCTCCGAAAAAGAACTTTTAGCCATTGTATGAGCCATGAAAAGACTTAGACAATATTTACTAGGCAAAAAGTTCAAAATTCAGACAGACCATAAAGCACTAGTATGGCTACACAACGTGAAAGATCCCAGCTCACGCCTACTCAGATGGAGATTGAGAATGGAAGAATACAAATATGAGATAGAATATGTAAAAGGAAAATAAAATAAAGTAGCAGACTGCCTATGAAGACTATTCCCGTTAACATTAGAAGAATGCATACAAGACGCAGGAATATTAGAATCAGACACAACCGATTCATCAACTGAAGAAGAAACAGATGACGTATTCACAGACCTTTACACCTACTACAAAAAATGGAAGAAAAACCCGATAGAATCAGGAAAAGTAAAAGTAAAGCCTAACGCATCAGGTAAATTATGGAAAAAAAATTATTAAAGAAAATTTAGGACAATTCAATGAGAAACAATGGTTAATAAATCTATCAAAATTAACCTATGACCAAAAGGAAAAAGGATATATAATAATCAGAATTGCAATTAACGATCCTTTAATAACACCATTAGAAAAAGAAATTATACGAAGTATAATAGAATATATAGCCACAACGCTCCCAAAGAACAGTTGTCATCTCTGTTTTAACACAACCAGAGAATTAACTAAAGCTGAATAAAAAAGTATCATGGAAGAAGCACATAAAGGACATCTAGGAGAACATAAAACCTTAGATTCAGCAAGGAAAATAGGATATTGGAAAGGAATGGACAAAGACATAATTGACTACGTCAAGAAATGCCCCATCTGTCAGTTAGAAAAAACGACACGAATAAGGAACCAAGCAGAGAGTGTGATACCAGAAATCCCACTGAAGCCAAATGATAAGATAGCACTTGACATTTATGGCCCATTACCGATAACATCAAAAGGAAACCGATATATACTCAGCTTACAAGACAGATTAACTCGTTATACGATACTCATGCCTTTAATTGAAACAACTTCAGAAACAATTATCGAAAATTTAATAGAACATTATATTTATATTTTCGGAGCACCTAAGACTATATTGACTGATCAAGGAAGTAATTTTATTTCTGAATTAATGAGCGACTTTGAAGAAGCAGTCAAAATAAGACACATTAAAACTACGGCGTTTCACCCTCAAGCAAACGGTAACATTGAGAGAATGCATTCCATTCTAACAAATCTAATCAAAACCTCATGCGCAGAAAACGCAAAGGAATAGGACGAAAACCTCAAGTACATTAACTTCGTTTTAAATACAACAAAGAACGAAACAACGGATTACTCTTCTTACGAATTAACCTTTGAACGAAAACCCAACTTACCATCAACAATACCAAATTCACCTAATCTGACAATGAAGGAAATCATTTCCAAATGGAAACGGAGACATGACGAAAACATTAAACGAGCAAGACAGCGTATAGAGATTGAAACAGAAAAAACAAAGAAAAGATTAGACGAAAGTATAGTACGTAAACATCCCGTGTACAAAAAAGAACATATGGTTAAAGTTTTAAACAAAACAAAACTAACTAAACTGGATCCTAGTTGGAAAGGTCCTTACGAAATAATAGTAGTTTTAGAGAATAATAATATTATCAAGATAGGAGACAAACATCTTAGAATTCACATAGATAACACTATACCGTATATTACAGATAATCATGAAGAAGACAACGATGCTATTCCTAGCACTAAGTACTGATTTAGAGTCTACAATTGTAACCTAAGAATAAATAAAGAACAGATAACGTTTGACGACTGAGTTTAGTCGTAACAAGTGTTGTTACCTAAAATAAAAATGGAAGTGAATAATGTGCATATTCGACATTGTCTACTCTATGAGTTTCACCAAGGATATAGTGCTGCTGAAGCTTATAGAACTATCTGTGTGACTTATGGTGAAAGTTTTGTTGATGAAAGTACATGTCGGAAGTATTTTCGATGATTTAAAAGCGGTGATTTTGATTTGGATGATAATAAACAGAAATTAGGCGTAACCCAACAAGCGTGATAGACGAGTTGACACATGTCTCTCATTACTTTTCAGACAGAAAAAGAGAAGTTTTTTGTGGAACCTTGTCACAGGGGATGAAAAGTGGAGTTACTATGAAAATTCAAAACGAAAAAAACATTGGGTAGATTCAAGACAGCCGACAACATCAACAACAAAACGCAATGTTTACGGTAAAAAGTTATTACTGAGTATTTGGTGAGATGAATAGGGTGTGCTATTTTTACGAACTATTAAAAACAAATGAAACTATTACTGGTGAACGTTATGCTCTTCAATTAAAACGTTTGACTGAAAAAAATTTACGAAAAACGACCATATTCTAGACATGGGCGTCGACCGGTGATATTGCAGCATGATAATGCCCGACCACATAACGTTCAGTGGTCTCGCAAACCATAAATGAATTGCAGTGGGAAATTTTACCCCATCCAACGTACTCACCAGACATTGCCCCAAGTGACTATCACCTTTTTCGATCACTAGAAAATTACTTAGCGGAGCAGCGATTTCAGAATGAAGATGAAGTACGGAAAGCAATCGATGAATTCATAGCATCAAAGGACCAGGCCTTTTTCCGCCAAGGAATCCATACACTGCCTATGCGTTTGGAGAAAGTAGAAGAAGCTAACGGTCACTATATTTAATAAGATCTGTACTTTATTTCATTTTTATGAATAACTGTTTTGTCATAAAAAACAGGACGAACTTTTTTGTACACCTAATATATTATATTGGCCGACTACGTTGAATACGATTGCGCATGAGTGTCGCGCAGGTGGGTCTATTGGACTTACATGGTTATCGAATGGCATTTACATGGTTATGGAAAATTACGAGTTTTAAAAACTCATTTCCGTTTCGAATTTTGATATATCCTTTCAGTACAATGTGCGTTAGAAATTTAGAGAATTATTAAGTCAATAAAAAGTATTTTCAAAAAAATGGCACTTACAAGGTTATGCCGTGGAATCTTTTAATTTACTTACATGGAACTGCCTACTTTCGAAGTGAGTGCTGCAAAAGAAAAAATTGAATATGCATACCTTCATTATGATAATAGGATTAGGTCCTTCAAACTCTTCTTCTGTTAGTATTTTTACGAGAGGGACCTCTAAGTCGTCTGGTCGAGACATATAAGCTACGCCTTCCTTCGGTTTCACCTGAAACATGTTTAGCAAAACATATAATAACTTGGAAAAATATATCTAGAAATCATCAAGAAATGTGTGTTTATACAAGATATAAAATTTTAACTACATTACAACAAAAAATCTTTTGATTCAATCATTTTGCTTACCATGTCCTGCCTACTTAATTGCTTGCCATTCTGGTCTATACATTGTCCCATGAACTTGCAGTAGTACTCTATATCAAGTAAATGAATTCTATCGGCATTCCGATGAAGATCCACAGGTTCCTCTTCTTTAGACCATGGAAACTCTCTTTCCGAATTTAAAACTAGAAAATAAATTTAAAAATAATTATCCAATTCAGAGAAAATAAAAAGTCAGGGCCTTATATAATTTGGCACTTATAATTTTGAGGCCCTGCATTTTATACTTATTGTTGGGATCTTATTCTTTTTGAGACTTATACATTTGAGTCTTATTTTGGGCCCAATATTATTGAAACTTTCATTTTAGAACTTATATTTTGTTCCATATATTTTTGGACTTATTTTTCTGGAAACTTTAAAACTCTATTTTGATCAATTATGGTAAGTTATCATAAATTATCAAAAGTTTCAAGAAATTAAATTTTTTATTTAAATTTTATGAAGTTTTACAAAAATTAGTTTTGAAAATTGAACTTTGAGTAAATTATTATTTTAGAATGCCCTATATTTTTAAAAATATGTTTTAAAAGAGTATATATCTAATTTATTTTTTTATTATATTATTATAATTATTAAAAATGCATATAACAAATCTGTTTAATTTTATCTTTTTTAAGCACTTAATTTTTTTCCTTTATTAATATATACCATCAATTTCAGATCCACTAATTTCCAGTTGCAAGTCGGAAACTTCTAATTCCAGTGACTCGTCAAGTGTGACATCAGCTCCTACTTCCTTTTTCTCTTCGATTTCCTTTTCTGTTATAACTAATGGACTCCATGAAACGAGAGCAGAAAATTGTTTGAACATTGCCTCTTCTTGAATTTGTTGTCTTAGATCATCAGCTAATAAGAGCTGCGTTATTCTGTGCAGCACAGATGGCAGTGTTGTAGCTTTTAACCAATACAAAGCTGGAAAATTGATCTTGTTACATAATTCCGGGACGAGATGCTCTTCGAATTCTTCCAAAATATCGTCACGTCTCCGTTTACTGAGACCTGGTTTGATGCCTCTGTAATAATAAATTATCATGAATATTTTATTTATAATAAATTTCCATAAGTTATGAAATAGAACTTTTTGGTAATTCATAAGTTACTTTAATTACCCGTAATATTACTATAAAACACTTTAAATTTCGATCAATTTCTTTAAAAATTTGAAATTTAAATTTAAAAATTCCCTCATTTCCCTCTTAGTATTATACATTTAATATTAATTTATTTATTTAATACCTGGGTTTGATGCAGTTGATTTTGAGAGATATTGGTTTGACTTCCAACATTGGTTGTTTCGGATGTTGTATATTCAATCCGTGACGTTCCTTAAAATAGTGAACGTATGAGTAAAAGTCTTCCGTTGGAAAACTGGAGTCTGCTGTAATATCATCACATATCATTGTGACAATATAAACGCTTTGAGCACCTCTGTAATTTGGTGTAACAAGAGCTAAATTGTACTCGGATTCCGTGATTTCGAAAGGAATTGACTTAGTATCAATCTTCGGATACTGGTTGATGACGTCCCAATTAATATCCCAATTTTCGTTAACTAAAATCAGGAAAAAGAATTCTAATAAAATCAAAAACCTTTAAATCAAACAAGGTGAATCATATCATAAAAAGAAAATTAAGATTATTGTCGAGTTTTACAGGTGAATAAATAATTTTGAAGGTAATTCAAATATAAAGAAACTTTTGTTCAGACTTTTCTCAACGGAGAACTGTGAACAACTGACTATATATACAAACTCTGCTTTGAAGTCGCTCATGCTCGTTATACGAAATGATCAAGAAAGTAATTTATCGATAACATTGACATTATTATAGATCATATAGGTAAACACTAAACCTTTCTATCTCCTTGACAATCTCAATTCGTTCCTATCTCTATAATCCCCACTGCTATATTCCTTTCTATCTCTCACCTAGTTCTGTGTATCTTTTTCTACTTTCTTTCCCAAGTCAATTTCCTCCTATCTCTTTCAATCCTCACTTCTATATCCCTTTCTATCTCTCGCCTAATCTAGTCTATCGCTTCCTATCTTCTTCTCAATGAAAGTTCGCTCCAATCTCTTCACTTTCTTCCCTAGAGAACATTCATCTGTCACTTTCTTCCCTAGAGAACAGTCATCTGTCACTTTCTTCCCTAAAATAGAAAACTCGATTTTCGACACGCTTCACAGGCAACGAAAGTCGAATTTTTCATTGAGGTGTGATGAAAAATAATTTCAATTACAAAATATAATTTTTCTTGAAATTAAAATAACTTACCAGGAACTACTGCAAAGCTGTTTTCTTGATTGTCGTTATCAAAGACCATAAATGATTTGATAACTTTTACAATTTCACTGAATATCATTGTATGAAATCTTTTTAACGACGGTATTTTCTCACGATCTAATCTGATTCGCGAGTGGTTGACCTTTATTTCAACTTCTAGTGGACCGACATTCATGAAAATTGGGAAATTCGGTATCTGCAACAGAATTTTTGTACACATTAGAATTCAAGATAATTAAAAAACTTATACAATAATTCAAGGTGAAATCAAGATCATGGGCGCGTGCGCTTCCAAAACAAAAGGACGAAGAGTACAAAATTATAAAAAAATCTGTGATTGGGGATGTATATGATAAATGATGTCGAATGTGGTAAAATTTAAAAAGAGGTGACTGTATTTCTAATCAATGTTTAAATATTTCTTTAAAAAATTGTTCTTAGGTTCTCAATTAAAATGTCAAATTCTCATTACTCCAGACAGACACATTCGTAAAAACATGCTTTTCGGGTTCAGGGGGTCACAAAACGTGGACATTTGACGAAAACTGGGGGGGGGGTCAAATTTTACACAAATCTAATACATTCTCCCTGAAGAGAATTTAATATATGGCTTTACGTCCTACGAACACTCCGAAAGAGTGTTCGCAAACAAGAGTCCATTACTTGGTATTGATTGATCCCCATCTTTATACGGGTCATTATTTTCACTGGACTTCAGTCCCAACCACTCTCTTCTTGCGTACCAAGGAGCAACTACTCTGCTTCTGCAACACGGCGGATAGAAATCAAGTTCTGTCGCTGAAGGTAACATGAAATTTTCTTATATGTCAATGAAATTATTAATTATTATTTTATTACATCAAATTATATTTTATTTCGCTTAATTTATAATGCAACTAATTTTTTACAGGAAACGTTGAAAATTTGATGAATAACAAGAGAAAAATTGGAAATTTAATAACTCGTGATATTAATTTGCTACCATTGACTTCCATTCTCAGAGCTGAAATCTCGCAAAAAATAAAGCGACCCCAAATAAAATCCTGTGCAACAGTTACAAGCCCTTCAACTTGATTTCTTCAAAACTCTGCTTTACGTCCTTCTAATTCTGGAATAAAATTTTATTATTTACTTGTTCGTTTAAAAAAAAATCGCAAAAATTGATTTCAAAAAAAGAACAAATATCAAGTTACTTTAAAACGAGACCTAACAGGGTTTAGTGTAGCCTTCAAATTAATAACTATTAAAAAATGATAAATTATTAATATTCGATGAAAAAGTAATGGCATTAAATAATTGCGATTCCGAGCTTCAACTTCAAGTATATACATATAGAGGTAATTTTAAGTCTGAATAAACTTTCAGCGAGAAAATTGTTCAATATAGACAAAGCAAGATTTCTGTAAAGTTTAAGAAATATCTATTCAGAATTAATTTACAATACATAATAATCGAGTATTCGATTTCACTCGACGCCTGATGCGCGGCGGTGTTCGTTACTTTCTCTTCAAGTACACTCAAGTGCCGTTTATATTCCGGCCTCGGGTCTGAGCGGCATATTATCGCACCGCAGATTCAGGGACGAACTAAGACATATTTATCGTTTGTCGAGCTCTTCGAGGGTACGGGACGCTACGGGGCTGGAAGAACGACCGTACGAGCTCTTTGAAGGTCGAGCGAAGGTATATATTGGCTGTCGAGGGACGCTGCGGAAGGGAAACAACCGTGAACTCGGAATATATATAACCGGAGTGAATATAAGCGGCACTTCAGTGTATCATTAAAAATATAATTTTTTAAATAGTAGTTGATACAGAAGACTTCTCTAGAGTTTTCCAAGCATATCTGTTCCATTTAGCCTTGTTTTACGTACGTTAATCAATTCTTTTTTATACATGCTGTAATGTGGTGTTTCATACCCGTACAAATAAATATAGAATTTATTCTATAAATTTTATGCACAGTCGGACGATTTTCGTATCATTACATTCGCGTTAGTGACTGATGTTAGTAGAATTGTAGCAGAGCGGACCGTGCCAGTGACTCAATCAAGTACTTATCCAGTAACTGTTTTCTTTTATTTGTATCGCGATGGCAAGTGAAAAATTTATGCAGTGCACACCACCTCATTTGCAAGAAGACGTCGAAAATGCGACTGCAGATTTGCTACCTTCGAAGTCAAAAGGGAAATATGAAGCGGTGTACGAGACGTTTAAAAAATGGCGATCTGATAACAAAACGACGTCGTGCTCCGAGAATACTCTACTGGCATATTTTAAAATGCTAAACGCGTCAAAGAAGCCATCAAGTTTGTGGTCCATATTTTCTCTATGCTGAAAAAAACTCTGCTTTTGAAAGAGAAACAGGACATTAGAACGTACGGAACATTGACGGCATACTTGAAAAAGCAATTCTACCTTACCGGTTTCCTTCCCCATTAGTATATTTTTACACCCAGTGGTGTATGAAAACCACCCGGCTTTACATATAATAGCATGTCACTCTTCAGCAAACCTTTGCCGACCGAAGTCGATGTTTGCAGTACGAGGCGTACATCGGCTTCGGTCGGCAAAAACGTGTTTTGCTGAATCGTAACACAATATACTATTATAAACTCTAAATTTTAAACCCTAAATTCAGAAGTCGAGCGTGGAATCATTTTTCCAACTTCGATTAGGTGACGCTTGTCATAATTTATTGACCAATCGAGGTAACTCTGTAAAGCTTCTTCGAAAGTTCACCAGACTGGGACACCAATGATCTATCGAACATAATACTAATTTATAGAACATTTTATTTTTCTGTAACTAGATCCTATAGGGCCGGCTGACCCTATCACTAAATAGAAGACGAATTCGATACTGGTCGTTCATTCCATTCAATGACTAGGAAGAAAGCTTGAGACGTATAAACATTCAAATTTGGCGCGGAGTTGCACCAACATCTTGGCCCTCCAGCGGAAAGAGTCTAGTAGTCGCCAATCAGCTAAGGCTTTTCTCAACATCGCTCTACATCATCTCGCTCGCTAACAAGACGGAAGACATCACTCTCGCCATTCCGTACTCGACTCTTGTTGTAAGCATATGTATACTCTTTTGTTCTCAACTATCTTCTTAGAAATGTGTGTTAGTAATTCTAAAGTTTTAAGCATTTTAAAGCTTAATCCTCATTATCAGTGGACGGGGACGGTAGTGTCCCTGTCCCCTGGCTCGCAGACGCGGCGTCTACCGGCATTGTGGAGGGATCATGCACTTCTAGCAAGTCTTTCGCTCCCTTCCTAATGCTATGCGTTGTAAAACTCATCGTTTATTTGAATCTTTTGAGCAATCCAATTTATTTAATATTAATTGTGATTATTGTCACCGTTACGTCCTCAGGTCCCTGTTCGAGCGCCACTGTAACAATTCTGGGTTGGCGATCTGATGAAACTTATATTTTTCTACTTAATTTTAGTGAAAATAGTAAATAAAACAGATCGTTCCAAAGCGAAACACAAAAACTTACCTTCAGGGATTGCGATCACTTTCTGGTGATCTCAAATTAAAGAGTTCCGAGGAAACTAAAAAAACTTTTAGAGCAGAGAAACAACAAACTGTCTGCACACACTGCAATAGAGTTGATACGTCAGTCAAACTCCATTGGTAAAGAGGTATCATAGAGACGCAAACCTACATTATCTCCAGAACAATTTCGAATTTTTTAATTCTAAGTTATTCACACTGTCCCGAATAGCCCCATGTCCCAAATAGCCTCGGGCTCCCCTAAATAACAATTTCAATGAGACTGCCGTTATAATCTATAAAGATGATAAAGAAAAATTCATGTTTGATAAATTGCAACGACAATTTGTCAAGATGAAATCTAGACAACTCGCAACTTTGTGCAACTATATCCATGGTATTACATGCGAACATCTGTACATAAACTTCTTATTCATAGGGTTCAAAAAATAATTTCATCATACTCTCATTTCTAGCCTGCGTAAATTACCCCGCAAAAAATTCAATTCCTTACCACCAGAACCAGCTCCACTGTTAATTGCGGCTCATATCGAAATCAAGGAGACTTCCTCTCATAAAACTAGTGAGTGTTCAGACATTGAATCTAAATATTTTTCTGAGTTCTTGATTGATAGCTGCAAGGTTGCATGTTCGATTCTCGCTGCCTGCACTTTTTTCTTTTTTTTTAAAATGAAAACCTGCTTATTTATTTAATTTTTGAATGATAATTTTTAAAATTGTAATATTTTATGATTATTTAATCCTTTTTTAAAATAAAATCTCTGTTTTCACTCTTTATTATCTCTCGCTTGGAAAGTTACATATTTTCTTTTAAATTATTAATTCTTCAATTGTTTGTAGTATTTATATTTTTAAATTAAATTAGGAACAATGTGTTTCAAATAAAAATTGCAATGTTAAATACGAAATCAAAATGTTTTCTACAAAATACAAAAAATAAAACACAGGAATTATAGTCAATCTTTATTTTTATCTTTGATACATTTATTAACTTACATTAACATTTCTTCTTAAAAATTATTATTTATATCGTCAGGATCATGTATTATTATTATTATTATTATTATTATTATTATTATTATTATTATTTCAATTGAAACACTTTGTTCCTAATTCAATTTAAAAATATAAATACTACAAACAATTAAAGACTTAAGAATTTTTTTTAAATATACAACTTTCCAAGCGAGAGATAATAAAGAGTGAAAACAGAGATTTTATTTTTAAAAATGATTAAGTAATCATAAAATATTACAATTTTAAAAATTATCATTCAAAAATTAAATAAATAAGCAGGTTTGCATAAAAAAAAATGTAGGCAGTGAGAATTGAACGTGTAACCTTGCGACTACCAGCCAAGTGCTCTACCAGCTAAGCCACCAACCCGTTGGAGGTACCTTTACGCCAGGACTATGACCATCCGCACGCAATTCTTTAAATGCATTTTTCTAGAAAATGGCTGAAAATTGAGCCTTCTTGATTTGTCACAGAAAACCTCTGGTAGGTATCTATAATTGAGGAGAGTATCGACAAAAATAAAAATGACGCGACATTAAGGTCCCCTTGTAAGTCTTTTATAATAACTGTATTTTAAGGGCATGTGATAATGGGAAAAATTTCCGATTTACGAAAACCAATTATTCTCCCACAAAACTCAATAGTTTGTCGAGAAATTTTGGGAAATGATAAAGAACACTGAGACGGAGGTTTATTGTCTCCGTTTAGTTTATATAATGAAACAAAGTTTCGTTCTGCAAAAATCGGTAATGCATTTGTCACTTTGAGGTTAGGTACGCTATGTTTTCTGCAAGTTTATTCCCAAACTGTGGAATATTACAGCCTAATAAATCAACTATACATTTTGTACGCATATGAGTTTTGACCTAAAACAAATATTTGAGAAAAGAAAAATTATATACTGTCTGTTCTTTTTTTGAGGTAAGATTCAGATTCGTAATTAT
>JAUEJJ010013347.1:0-15763 GCA_032164275.1 Synergus coniferae | reverse complement strand
GATATTATTATATAAAAAATTTTTGGTAAATTAAGATTCATTCGACGCAGAATTCAATTATCTTTTTGATTCTTAATATGAATAATGATTTGTTCAATTTACCAAGTGTATATTTTTTTTTGAACTTTTTCTATTGTCGTATACTACTTAGTATAATATTTCAACGACAGGCTACCTGCCTCTGTGAGGGTTTATGGTAGTCCTTGCCTGAACATGCTTGGTTGCCGCATGCGGTACACATGTTATTGCGGACTGTTTTCTTCAGACTTTTTTTCGCATGTACACTTTTTTGCTGAAAATATTCTTGTACTGATTAGTAGTCAAAATTTTTTTTTCACTAGAAAACTTCACCCTTGGAGGCGTGCTTATCATACTTCTGTCTCTCTTGCATACTCAGCTCGGAGTTCCTACGGGTGTACACAGCCCTCTTAATATTTCCTTGCGTCAAATAGTTCCACTGCTTTATCTTTTAATCTGCTCTTCTCTATCTTATTGATGTATTTTATTTATTCATTTACGAATAAATTGAGTGAATATATATGACAAAAGTCTCGCTTTCAATATGCCCTTAATTAGTCCCAACCAACTTCTTTTTTAAAACGAAATAAGTGAACCGAAATGAGATAAAGAAGAATGAATTTGAATAGAATCGTGTTAAGTTGAGACAGAAAAGAAGGCATTCAAGAAGATATGTTTAGAAATAAGCTGGGAATAAACTTTCATTAACAAGGAGATAGAGAGAAGTAGATAAAGATAGAGAGGAAATTGAAAGGAATAGAAAAGTAGGTATTAAAAGAGATTGAAGCAAATATTGATTGACAAGGAGATAGAAATGTATAGACGAGAATAGGCCAGACAGGAAGGAATGGAGAAGTGGGGTTTGAAATAGGTAGGAGTGAATTGAAATTAAAAAGGAGATAGAAAGGGGTAGATAAGAACATGCGAGCGATAGGGAGGAATACAGAAGTCGGGATTAAAAGAAGAGAGAGAGGGGGGGGTTGGCTCTGATGGAATTTAATTCAGATGGAGATAGAAGTAGATAAAGTGGAATAGTCAAGACATAGATACATGTACAGGAATGCGGATTGAAAGATATACGGGTTGCTTTGGATTGAAATTGAGATAAACGGGGATAGAGAACTGGAGATTGAATGAGATTGAAGCTAATTGAGATTAACAAGGTGATAGAAAGGGATAGAAATGTATATAAAGAGATAGAAAGAGATAGACGGTGATGGACAAGAGATAGATGGAAATAGAGAAATGGGGATTAAAAGGGATAGGCGTTGATGTACGTTGAGATGCAGATAGAAATAGAGAAACATAGGCACAGATAGACGACAGATAGAAAGTTATAGAAAAGAGAAGATTCAAACAGATAGGCGTGGATGTGGATTGATATGGAGATAGAATGTGATAGCCGGGGATGGACGAGAGATATAATGGGATAAACAATCTTTATCCCTTTCTATCTTAGACACAGAAGGAGATAGAAAGGGATATGATTTCTATCTCTTTTCTTCCAGCGGGGAGTCGCATAACTCCACAAATACGATGAAAATAAAGTTATAAGAGAATGTTACGGAAAATAAATAAAAAAATGTTGTATAATATGAAAAATACATTAATAGATAATTGACGTGTGTACAACATACAAAGAGGACGTGGTTTACTAGTTTATATGACACTCTTCAATATTGGGCTATCGTAAGATGAGAGGTACAAACATATTGAAAATTTTCGTAGACCAAATAGTGGGTTCCATTAGAGCGGATAGTTTTAATATTGCCATTGAGATTTGTTTGCCAATGACAATGCAGACTGCACTGAAAGGGAAAGAAGATGAGTGAGTGAAAGGGAGAGAGTTAGTGAGCGGGGTGATTCCACGAGGTGGAGACGAGCGGCGGACAATAGGGGAAAATTAATCGCTGAAATCTGGGTACAATGTAAAGGAGACGCGAGGTTGGGGTTGACTGGGGTTTATGAAAAAAGGTATGACTCTGCTCGCGAACCCATAAGTCAGCGATTTCCTCTGGTACATTGAGTCGGCGGCCACGAACGTGAACTCTCACAATGAAAACTACCTTACTTTTCTTATACGAACTTGTATGTTATATGTACCTATAAGACGTGTCGCATATGTCATTTTAACCACAAACGACCCGTTATCTTTAAACCTTTCCCCGAGGCAGTTCACCTTAAAAAAATTAGTAGGAACATTACCCATTCTTATCTTTCTTATTTTCGCACATTCGATCAAGAGGAAAGAAATATTCACCCTATGAACTTTTCTCCCACAGACTCTTTTTCTTCCTCTCTGCTTCCTTCCTTTTCTACTAATAGAAGAACTCTTTACTTTCTATAAATAATACAATACATAAAGAAATTTTTCGAATACTTCTTACATAAATTCTCGGTAATCGAAAATCGAGTAACATTAATGAGAAAGTTAGAGTAACACATTTAATAATATAATGAAATATTATTGTTTACGCGTTTTATACAGAATGTTGTTTTGTAGCAAAAATTATTACTACAACTTATTTCCAAGTAAACAAAATTTCAGAATTTCTGTGCAAGAATTCAGGGCAGAATTTGAGCAGAATTTCGGTATCAAATATTCAGGACGAAATTTGTGCAGAATTTCTATAAAAGGAATATAAGGCAGTTATCAAATTGAAAATCTCTCTAATTAAATTTAAAGACTTAAGGTACGTTTACCTGGTCCTAAATATTTACATTTATAAAAAATTTTTTTTTCAAAATATGTTTTTTTTAATTTTTATAAAAATTTTAGGACGAAATAAACGTACCTTAATGCTTCAACTTTAATTATTGAAATTTTCAATTTGATATCTCAATACATGTAGTTGTAACGTTTCAGAGAAAAAAATGTCGATAAGGTAGGGATAGGATAGTAATACATGCCCTTAAAAAAGCCAAAAACAGTTTCATCCACCTAACCCTGTAGAATCATCATTAAAATCATTAGATATAAATCCCAAAATTTTATTTTTCAAATGGTGTTTTGATTATTACATTCTCATCAAAGAGAATGTATTAGATTTGTCTAAAATTTGTCCCCCCACATTTTTGTCAAATGTCCACGTTCTGAGACCCCCTGGACCCAAACAACATGTTTTTAAGAATGTGTCTGTCTGACTGTGTGTGTGCGTTTGTGGGTGTGTTTGTGGGTGTGTTTGTGGGCCTGTAGATATTTATTTTGTGAGCACGATAAATTTCGAAAGAATTGACCGTTTGGATTGGCCTTTGGTACACTCTTTTAGTGTCCTAAAATAAAGGCCAGGTTCGTTAACCAGCCATTTTGGATAAAAATTCAAAAAGTTGGAGCATTTTGAAAATTATTGAATCCACTTTTTTTTTTAATTTACAAAATCTCTGTATGGATGTTAGTAGTACTCAAAAAGTAGAAAAATTTATCCTTATGACTTTTTTTGATAAAAGAATAATTGTCAGGTTTATGACATTTTGAAAATTCAAAAAAACGAAAAAGAAAATAACAATTTGAAGCTAAACAACGCACGATATGAAAAAATGTCAAGAGATGAAAAATATTTCTTTTTCAACGCTCTACAGGAATGGCATTAAAAGTTTTTGAATTTTTTTGAAAAAATGAAAATTTTAATTTTAAGCCAAATAACGCGAGATACAGAAAAAATGATAAGAAACATAATTAATGGTATTTAAAATCTTCTTTTGACCATTTTTTCATAAAGTAAGTAGTTTTCGTTTAAATCGTGAAAACTGTTTTTAAAAAATAAAAAATAATATTTTCCCGTCAAAAAACGTGAGATATGAGAAAACATTACAAAATTGACATAAATAATCGAAGCTTGACGATAAAATATTCCAGAGCACGAAGCGCGAGTATCTTGATGAGAATGTGTTCCTTACGGTCGATAGAACTTTAATATAGATTTTTATAGATTTAACTTTCTCTTCGTTTAAAACAAAAATCATTCAAACAATAGTGTCCCGAAGGGCGTAAGCGGGCAGATTTTTTTTTATATTTATTTTTATTTTTTAAATTGTTTTATCCACTTAACCCTCCATGTCCATTTTTTTTCTTAAGTGATTGATGTTGAAGGTGAACCTAGAGTGTTACGTCCTACCTATCAATTATTGCTAAACGTCCTATTTGGCAACAGACTATTGTTACTATTCTAATATCTCGTTTTAGTTTACAATTTAATGTAAAGCTAGGAACGAGGACAAACCAAAAGAATAGAATCTAAATTGATTTTATTTTAAGTTGATTTAGGTAGCTTACCAGTATTTACTGAGTTGTAGATGTTGATATAATCCCTTCTCTTCCTTTTTGCCGTTTCCAAATAAATACGTATGAATAATATGTATATGTGTCATTTGATGATTTCAGTTGAACTGCACTGCCAATTTTGTTAGGCTTTTTCCACCGAATTTCTGATTATGTTCTTCAACTTGGCACTCTTCACTTCAATTGTTGTAGACTAACAAACCGTTGATCCAAGCTCTAAGATTGAACACTAGGTAAACTATTGAACCGACTTCTAAGATTGGCCACTTGTAATTAGCTGATCCGTGAACCAACTTCTAACACTGGCGATTAGGTAGATTAGGACACTGGTAACCTGTTGGGTTTTCTAATACTGGTAATTCACTCGAACCAGGCTGTTTCCAAGACTGTACTCTGCTATCAGATCTTCTGTTTATATGGAATTCTGGGTTCTGCAGTCAGTGTTGATACGCTAGTGTTAGTGACAGTATGGTGAGGTCCTTTAGTGGTGTGTGGCACACAGATAGTCCTAGGGTTGGCTACCTGTTATAGCAAGAGTCTCGTCTCACGGACGTACTTTGCTGAGATTGTGTGGGTTTCTTATGTGTGTGCCTAGCAGAGATGATGTTTGTAGTGTGCTTCCAAAATGTAGGCGTTTAGGTATAAGGGTCGTTGCGAGTGTCCTTTGCAGTTTTGTTATCTTTAGTTCAAGTCATAAGGGTTAATTACATAAGTATGCATTAATCTAATTTAGTAAACACATTATTGATGAGGATTACAATTAAGAGATGATGCTTATATTACCAGAATAATACTAAATGAATTACGTAGTGATTACAGGATTTTTATGAAATGATTAATGAGTTAATTAATAATTATTGAATAATTAATAATTAATAATTATGCGACAGTCGCGTTGACGTTACAAGAGGGTTAGGTGGATGAAACTGGTTCTTTTTTTTTAATGTAGATAGTGTAGATATTTGAAGTATTGAATATTGAAATCAGGTTTAAAATAACACGTACAGTTTTATTTTGGTTGCAGGTAAATATGCACAGAAATATAAGATGATGAATTATAAATGAATCTGAATTTCATTTTTGCATTAAATTAAGTAAGTCACTTAATTTCAACCAAAAATGGAATTTAAGTGCAATGTCTCCTCTCTGATATACGAGTAATACAGTGTGCGCCATCTTGTATGTCGATATGGAAACATTGAATAACTTTGACATTTGTCAACAGATTGACTTGATTGGGCATTTATTTCAAATGTTAATTCAGTAGAATTTTAATAATGAATCGCTTTACACCAAAACAACACGCCGAAATAGTGACGCTGTACATTGAAAATAGTCGTTCAGTTATGTTCTCAACGTGCATGACTTCAAAAATATCGTGGCCAACAGGCACCTTCGTCGTTTGGTATCGAATTTTATTGAGTATGGGACAGTAGGAGATCATCAAAATGCCGTTACCAAGACGTTTCAATGAACTGGTTGAAATGGTCAGAGAGAGCGTTGAGGAGAACCCCAAAATGTCGTATCGTCACCGCGCTCAGCATGTTGGCGTCAGTGGAACCACCTTGCGGCGCATTTTGAAGGATGATTTTCATTTGTTTCCGTATAATGTGCAATTAACACAAAGAATATTGCCAACAGACTGTCTACGTCGCTTGGAATACGGCCAAACAGTCGCTCGAATGGTTGACACTGAACCTGATTTTTGGAAGAAAATTTTGATGACCGACGAGGCCCATTTCACACTCTCTGGTGGCGTTAATAAGCAAAATTGCCGCATTTGGGGAACGGAGAATCCACACGAGATCCATGAAACGCCATTGTATGACCAAAAAGTGACTGTGTGGGCTGGCGTTTGCGCCAAAACCATCATTGGGCCATATTTTTTCAGAGAAAACGAAACGGTCGATGGAAATCAATATCGGTGGATGTTGGCTCACTATGTCTGACCGCAGATGCGTGAAAAAGGTCTTTACGATTACTGGTTTCAATAAGACGGTGCGCCATGCCACACTGCAAATCAAACAATTCAGTTTCTGCAACGAAAATTCCCTGGACGTCTGATGTCAAAGAGAGGCGACATTGAGTGGCCACCCAGGTCTCCAGATTTGACCCCTCCGGACTTCATGTTGTGGGGTTACTTAAAAAGCACAGTATACGCCAGCAAGCCTCAGACCATTGACGAGCTCAAGGCAAACATTCGAGCCGAAATTATCGCTGTACTACCCGAGATGCTCGAAAAGATAATGGAAAACGCAGCAAAAAAGGCACATTATGCTATTGCCAATAAAGGCGGCCACTTAATTGATGTTATTTTCAAAACCTAGTCCAAATAAATTATAAAGGACGAAATTGAATAAAAATACCTCATATATAGGAATCGGTTGTTTTTTTTTTTAGAAGTTATTCAATGTTGACATACCGACATAAAATATGGCGCACCCTGTATAATAACTAACTGTCCTACTGGTAGTAAAGAGATAGAAATCCTATCCCTTTCTATCTCCTTCTATCTCTAAAATATAAAGGGATAAAGATTGTTTATCCCTTTCTATCTTTCGCTTATCTCTGTCTATTTCCTTATATCAATATATCAATCCACATCCACGCCTAACTCTTTGAATCACCTCTTTTCTATCCCGTTCTATCCCTTGTCTATCTCTACCTATGTCTTTCTATCTCCATCTCAATCCCCATCAACGCCTATCTCTTTCAATCCCTATTTCTCTATTTCTTTCTATCTCTTGTCCATCTCCGACTATCTCTTTCTATTTTCTTTTCAATCACCGTTTTCTCCTATCTCTTTCAATCCACACTTCTCTATCTCTTTCTAAATTTATATATACCTGTCTATCCTTTCTGTCTCCTTGTGAATCTCAATTCGCTTCTATCTGTTTCAATCTCCAGTTCCCTATCCCTTTCTATCTCCTTGTCAATCTCCATTCGCTTCTATCTCTTTCAATCACCAGTTCTCTATCTCTTTCTATCTCCATTTCAATCCACATCCACGCCTATCCCTTTCAATCCGCATTTCTCTGTCTATTTATTGCCTATTCTAGTCTATCTATTTCTATTATCAGCGGAATTAAAATTGCTCCTATCTGGCCTATTCCCGTCTGTCTCTTTCCATCTCATTTTCAATCGCCGTTCTCTTCTAACTTTTTTAATCCTGACTTCTCTATTCCTTCCTATCGCTCGCCTATTCTTGTCTATCCCTTTCCATCTCCTAATAGAGGTTGAGTTTGCTGATTAGGTCTGGGTGGTAAGGCCTGACTTTATTTTTGTTGTGGAGACGTTGTCACTAGCAATCCTATGGAGATTGTTTTATTCAAATAGACAATACATAGTCAAGTTATACAGTATTTATTACAATAAGTGAAAACGTGAAAACAGAGTACAGTGAAATAAAGTATAAGATAAAAACTTACTCTACTTTTCAAACAGAAAAGGGGCAAGAGAAGACTTAAGGTTTGTCACTTGTGTCTCTATCAATCGAAGGACAACGTCAAGATCCTCACGCAGAGTTGAGTTGCTAGAGTAAGGGATGACACTTCAGATTAAAATGGATAAGTTGATAGTGATTATACCGACCTCCAAAGAGATTTAAAAACGTAGAGGTGGATATACGAAAGATGAATGTGGAAATTGAAGATATAGGTTATAGATGTTAACAAAGAGATTTAAAAATATTGAGTTGAATAAATAAGGATAGACTGTGATAGAGCTCTTTTGGATGAATGATATTGGTTTTTGCCACATAATTCTTAAGTCCTTCATTAGCTTAGTGGACTAAGCGTTGGACATCGAACTCGTTGCGCGCGGGTTCGCGTCCCTATATATACGGATTTTTCGGTGTTATATACGTTAGTGGTATGTTTATAAGAATATGTATGAATAAAATATTGTAGTAATAAAATAGTTATGCATGTTTAAAATATGAAAATTAATAAGTTAATAAGGGAGAGATAGCCTTAGGAAAAGAAAGAGATACAAATTTCTAGCAAGCGAGATTAATTAAGGGATAGAAAGGAATAAAATGTTTTTTCATAGAGATAGATTAAGAGATCGAGGTAGATATTACCAGAAATAGGGATAGACTGACGGACAGGATGGGATAGATATTACCAGACACATGGATAGGAAGAGATAGGTATTACCAGACACGGAGATACAATGGTGGATAGAAAGAGATAGCGTTTTAGGGATGCAAAATGGATACTTGGAAGAGTTAAAGTTCTATGTCTTTCTATCTCCAAATTTCTATCTCTTTCTATCTCTACTTCCAGCAAGGTAACAGGTATATAAAGTTAAGTTAAGTTAATATAGATTCCAATTTACGTACATGAAACGGCTGACTTTCAACCAAGCCCGTCACTTTAAGGGGTTACACCACATTGGCGCTCGGAAATATAGTCATAAAAATAAGCATTTTTTGACGCAGTCATTAAGTATTTAAAATAATTGTTATTTTAGATATATATAGTACTTTTATGTATAATTTTAAGTAAAAACGAATTGAAAGAATTAATAAATGGCGAAGATATAAACCAATAAGTGGGACCCTTTTTTGAAAATCGTTGCTGATGATGTTCCTAGTTTCTCTGTTAGACATTGTCTGAAAAATACAATTTTTTTTTGCTTATTTAGAAAGGTAATAGCTATCGGGTGACGTATGGAAAATTTAAAAAAAATGTTTGTTGAAATAAGAGCTGTTTGAACAAAAATCTCTCATTGTAATCGAAATTTTGAGTTTAAAAAGTTCATAACTTATGAACATTGCATTCAATTATAAAAATCCTATTTCACCCGATAGCTAGTATGATAGGAAATAAGTATGTGAATTTTAACAAAATAGGTTAAGTAGATTTCGAGATATCGTGTACACTAGTTTGAAAAAAGTTGTTTCGAAATAAAAGCATATCTCCGTCATTTAAAAAGTTTTTTTATTAGTTATTATTTTCCGTTATTCATAAAACTACCATGTACACGTGTAATATAACAATTATTTTATATATTTTATAAATGGGATCAAAAAACATGTTTATTTTTATATCCATTTTTCTGAATGCCAGGGTGGTGTAACCCCTGAAAGCCATGTTATAATCATCAGTTGATTTTCAACTGACGAATTATCCTTTTGTTTACATCTGAAAGGCAGCCTCATTTGATTACTGAAATTCATATTCTTGTATTACTGTATAAAAATGAATTTCGGGTAAATATATCATTTGGTTTCGATAAAAATTTTCACTTGTTTTTACAATATTTTAATAATATGCTTTTTTAGTTGAAATCTGTTAAGGCTCAGCGTGCCAATGTAGAAAACTTTTATTTTCTATTACTAGATTTCTCGATGAGAAGATAGACGATCCAAACAAACTCTTTTACCTTATCATTGATTTTAGTATATTAGCATTATGATTCATTATGGAGGACGCAAAAGGGATCATTAATATTGTTCCGCGGGACATGATAACAAGCTTTAGCACTAAGTGTGGAACAAAAACAGTGGCACGATTGAGGTCCGGTCCATTCAGGGATACAAATTCTCGATGGCCGTAACTTTCTACACACGTCAACGTATCATATAACCAAAGGTTCTAATATTTGTAAATTGTATAATTGTCGGTATCTCGCCACTTGTGTGTCAATTAAAACTTGAATGTCATTAGCGAATTCAAGTTCGCACCTTTGTCAAGAATTTGTGCTGCTGATTATTTTTCAAAATTTTATTTTAAAATAACTTCATTCTCAATCATACTATTTTTACCTCAAAGAGAATTTTATCATAAAAACTGGAAGTTAAAAAAGATTTCAAAAATATTCAAGAGATTTCACAAGATTTCAAGATATTTATACTTATTTATAATTTATAAATACTTCGAAAATTTCAAAAGATTTCACATGATTCCTAAAGATGCTCGGAAAAATATAAATTTTTTACTACATACTTAGCATGTGTATTAGTATATGTAACTTTTTAAATTTTTTATGAATCAATACCTATACATCTTTCTCTATATAAAAAAAAAAGAGATAAGACTTGAAACTTGATATAAAAAAATCTGCCCGCTTCGCGGGCACATTCTCATGACACGTCGCGCTTCGCAATGCTTACGCCCTTCTTGACTATTGAATAAAGATTCATAAAAGTCAAGCTTAATGTTTATTGAGAATTACACTGAACAAATGCATACACACTAGGGTGGCTCAAAAACACTTTTTTTTTTCTAGAGAGTCTCGATCCCCCCAATTCGATTCTAAATCCGAAAAGAGAAATGTCCTATTTTTAATTTTTTTTTAAATTTTGATTAAAACACGTGCCTATTTTGACATGAAGTTTCCATTGTAAAATGCATGGGGAAAAATCACTTTTTGAAATTTTTAGAATAATTTTTCAGGGTTTAGGAAAATGTTACAGGAAAGTATAGAGGCTTATTGAGAACTATCCAGCAAAGAATTTTATTTACCACACATATGGGTTTGACACCCCTAACACACCCCCACGATGCCTTGAAAACTACCCTTAAAACCAAAAATGACAAATTTTCACAAAATTGACCTTCTGAGTGTTTTATTCTCATTTTTTTTTAAATAAAAATTATTTCTATTAGTCTAGTGGAATATTTATGAAAATTGGTTGATTAAGTTTTAATTATTTATACAAATTCCATTCGTTTAATAATTTTCTTCGAAAATTCGTTTTTATATATAAAAATAATAATTATTGGCCTAATGAAATATTGATTAAGATTGGATAATTAATTTTTAATTGTTTAAACAAATTGAATTTGTTTAAACAATTCTTTTCCAAATTTCTTTTGTTTTAACAAAAATTATTACTGTTAATCTAGTGAAACGTTGATAAACATTGGTTAATTAATTGTTAATTATTTAAACAAATTCCATTTGCTTAAAAAATGTTTTTTTTTTTAATACGAAGAAATTTGATTCTATTATCATTACGTGAGACAAATATATTTTCAAACAGTTTCCCATTTTTTCCTCTCTGTTTATAAACGAAGTGAACAGGTACAAAATTATACAATGGTGGAATTTGTTTAAGTAATTTAACAATTAAATAAGCAATCTTTAACAATGTTTCACTACACCAACGCTAGTAATTTTTGTTAAAACAAAAGGAATTTGAAAAAAAAATTGTTTAAACAAATTCAATTTGTTTAATTAATTAACAATTAATTAATAAATGTTGATAAATATTCCCCTAAATAAATAGTAATAATCTTTAACAAAAAAAAGAATTTTCTAAAAAAAAATTATTTAAACAAATTCAGTTTGTTTAAATAATTGAAATTTAATTATCCAAACTTAATCAATATTTCTTTAGGCCAATAGTAATAATTTTTATATATAAAAACGAATTTTCGAAAAAAATTATTTAAACAAATTGAATTTGTTTAAATAATTAAAAATTAATCAACCAATGTTGATAAATATTCTTCTAGACTAATAGAAATAATTTTTATTTTAAAAAAACGAGAAGAAAACACTCAGAAGGTCTATTTTGTGAAAAATTGTCATGCACCGTGGGGGTGTGTTATGGTTGTCAAACCCATATGCATTTTGTGCTCCCTTTAGTTTAATGTCCACTGATTTCTTTGATAAACCTAGGGATTCTGCACATTTTTCTGTGATAGAGTTGCATTGAGATCATAATCTAAGAGAACGCGGCAAGGCTGAAATTTGCCTTCACTATATTCTGAATTTCAACTATAGCGGTAGCTAAAATGACCTGTGAGGCAATTTGATTGTGACATCTCAAAAGTTGCTGAGTAAGAGGCTCAGAACTCGAATCATTATTGGTATTTTCGTTTTTTTGTCGCTCAAAATGAAGAAGAGTGTGATGTCTTTTTTGACATTTTTTACATGTGTTACTTCTACAATCAAGGGTACAATGATGAACGTTCAAGCAATTATGACAAAGAGAAGTCCTTTTAATTTCCGCATATCTATATTGCGGCGACATTTTTTTGAAAGAAGAACATGACCATGACATATGACCTTCTGCACAAATTGGACATGCTTCTTTTGCGAAGGGATCTTTGGTTCGATCGAAGCTTTCATGCAGGATTGTACTGATTTAGAATTAGAATGAGATCTTGTATTTAATCTATTTGATTCGTTTCTTTGGCCTGAACCCTGTTTTTCACCAAAGTGAGCTAAATCAATCATTGCACGTTGCTCGAGAAACGAAATTGTGTCATCTAAAGAAGGGATGTCTGTCCCTTTAAAGTTTTCTTTCCATTTTTCCTTGGCGTAATTATTCAGTTTGTCTTTATGAAATAAACAAGAAGTGTGTCCCATAATTTTTCTTTTTCGATGATTGGTTTAATAGATCGCACTTGTTTTTGCACGTGGTCGAGAAGTTTATGCGTGGAAAATTCTTTTGAAACGCGTGGAGTTTCGAGTAAGGATTTAAAATTACTTTCGACTATGAATTTATTGTTGTTATACCGTTTTTTAATAGATCCCACGCTACCGCATAATTTTCTATGGTATAATATTTTAAAGGGAATTTATTACTTCCCTTGCTTCACCTGTTAGACATGCCTTCAAATAATACAATTTATGTAAATATGGAATTGCTGGGTTGTCATGACACATTGACTTAAATGCATGATAAAAGGTGAGCCAAGTATCATAAGAACCGGAAAATGTGGGAGTTTGAAGCTTGGGAAATGCAAAGCTAGACGATGGCAAAATGTTTTGTGTGTAGTTAAAAATTATATGTTTTTAGATATGTTTTTAAAGTAAAAGTCTTTCTTGTTAAAAAGAAAAACTATTTATTTTACCTAAAATACACAAGAAGAAGTTCGCGCCCATTTAAGAGAAGTTGGTTGTTCGGAAGCCGAAAGATATCTGGTCTTAGTCTAAGTACATTCTAAGAGCATTCGAAGGGAGTTTTGGTTTTCACAGAGAGGGGAGTCGATTCCTATTGGTAAAATTGAGGAAAAACCCGAAAACAATGTGATAGCCTCGTGGCTGTACTTGAGCCTGTACGATGGTCAGTGTCATAAACCAATTACAGAGGGTCGAAAACTAAATCCTTAACTATAACGAGAGACGCACGGCTGCGCAATAAACATAAAAACATAAATTGGAAAGAAGTTTACAAAAATGTGGAGGCTTAAAGTTATAAAATTATAAAAAATATTGGAACAGCTGCTAAATTATAAACTTAGGACCTTAAGCAGGCTAGAAGGTTTTTTCATACGGATTTGATGATAACCCGAGTAAAAATGCTTCGACTTGATTCGATCTAGGATTTCTCTAGATTTCGATTTAAGACGTTGATGTCTAGCTCAGTCTCATGGCCAAGACGAGACCCTTAATGCCAGGTCATAAACCTGCTCCAAGAAAAGAAAATTTAAGTTTTGTTGTGACGCGTTACTCCCGCTTTTACATATTGACGTTGTACGCATATGCTAGATACGCATCTATCATTTCCAAATTCATGATAAGGTCTTTATCTACTGATTAAAAAGCGCTGAAAATTTTAATTTATTCCTCAAGAAAATCATTTTAGGGGCCGTCAGGTCATTTTAGCCATAAAACCATAAAACCGGAAAGGTTTTATGACATAGAAGTCTAGCTCAGTCTCAACTACAAGACATGAACATTTTTTTTGCTAGGTTCGGTTTGTCTTGAACATATCTTGACTCAAGACGGTCTGGTGACGAAAAATTTTTACACGGGAAAGGACTGTCTCAATCTTACTTTTAGAAATAAAGTTTAAATATTACATATAACAAGTAATTTGATTGTTACGACGTAACAGTTCCTTCCACTTCCTTACGTCTTTTTACATTTCTCACGAAGTATCAGAGAAGTATATATAAAAAATTTTTGGTAAATTAAGATTCATTCGACGCAGAATTCAATTATCTTCTTGATTCTTAGTCTGAATAAATGATTTGTTCAACTTAACTAGTGTATAATTTTTTTGAACTTTTTATATTGTCGTATACTACTTACAATTAGCAATTCAGCGACAGGCTACATGCCGCTGTGAGGGTCCTTGCCTGAACTTGCTTGGTTCCAGCGTGCAGTATACAATGTATACATGTTATTGCGGACTGTTTTCTTCAGACTTTTTTTCGCATGTACCCTTTTTTGATGAAAATATTCTTGTACTGATTAGTAGTCAAAAATTTTTTTTCACTGGTAAACTCTACCCTTGGAGGCGTGCTTATCATACTTCTGTCTCTCTCGCATACTCAGCTCGGAGTTCCCCCTCGTGTACAGAGCCCCCCCTAGCGAAATGGGAATTAGCTCGCATAATCGAATGCATTTCGGGCCGAGGTGGAGTAGTTCGAGTTGTACATGTAAAAACCGGCATTCTCCGTCTCAAGTTCTCCAGTTCACACACGCAGAAACTCTTTTTCTTTCAAACTGAAAGTGGTCTTTCAGAACTTTAACAAAATTTCTCAAACCAATAAACAAGAGTAATAAAAATACAATGAATTGACATGAGCCTGCTGGAAGTAAAGAGATAGAAAGAGATATAGGTTTGGTGATAGAAAGAGAGAGAACATCTCTATCTCTTCCATATATCCATTTTGCATCCCAAAAACAATATCTCTTTCTACCCACCATTGTAACCACGTGTCCGGTGATATCTACATATCTCTTCTCATCCCTCAGTCTATTCATGAGTCTCGTAATATCTATCTCCTCCTATCCCTTAGTCTATCCCTATTTCTGGTAATATCTATCTCTTTCTATCTCTTAGTCTATCCCTAATACGGAAAAATATTTTATTCCTTTCTATCCCTAAATCTATCAAGCTTAATAAAAATTTGTATCTCTTTCTATCCCTATGGCTATCACACCCTTATTAACTTAGTAATTTTCATATTTTAAACATTCATAATAATTTTATAACTACAATATTTTGTACATACATATTATTCTAATCATACCACTAATGTACATTAGAGTGGCACAAAAATTTACAATTTGTAATTTTCAATGGGCGCAGTCTCCAAATTGTTCTTTACAAGAGAAAACAATATACGTATTTTTTTATTTAAAAAAAAATCATTTTTAGTACTCAGTCAAAGCTATTTAATTTATATTTTAATGTAATACTAAAAGTATAGAAACTCTATTGCTTTAAGGTTCATTCCGAATAGTGAATTTAAGGCTTTTATGTTTATTATTGTAGCATTCAACCCTGTAACTTACCCTGTTTACAGGTGACGCCCTTTGATACCTGAAACCTTTTTCTTCCTTCAAGAAACTATTACTCGTTCTTATTTCGGGTTTTCAGAAGATATTTTTAAAAATAAAGAAATTCTCCTTTTTTCTTCCAAAATTATTTCAATATTAGAATGAAATTCTAAATTCTAAATTGTTTAAATTCATATAAGGTAAATGCACCTATTTGCGACAGTATAAGGGTCATGACAGAATTAAAAGACCAATACAAAAGTGTAATCCATT
>JAUEJJ010013243.1:2266-15840 GCA_032164275.1 Synergus coniferae | reverse complement strand
CCAAATCCGGTCTCGATTTGTCCGTTGTGTTCCTAAACCCACATACCCTGAGTATTAGCTATTGTTTATAGGATTTTCAGGTTGTTTCGAAGTCATTTTCCGGATTCATCGATAAACGACTGGCGCAAAATAAATTTGAATCCGAGAACTACCGAAGTTTCTCTTAAGGCTTGTCAGATGCATTTAAATAAAATAACTAAGATTGTCGAGACTGTAGTTTTGCGGTAAGAGACCTGCCGCATCACATCATTTTATTTGTGACTCCTCTATTTCAATATTATCCACGTTTTGCCCTTAAGCCTTTAAGTACACAATTTTATAATTATCAATGATCCTTCGAGCCGGATCCTAACTGTGGTGGATTCAGTTTGTGAACATAAATGCAGTTTTGTGGTTGCGAATAGTGCGAAATTTTATATAGAGGTGCAAAATGAGTGATATTCAAGAAAATACATCAGTTGAACTCGACAACACACTGCCTGACGTCAACAGTACTACCCACGCCGACGCCAACATGGATGAGTCACTCAGCGTTGACAAGAGGAGAAAAACGGGTGCAATAAAAAGTTTAGCTGCAGGAGGAGCGGGCGCAATAACCTCGGTGTCCCACCTACACGGTATGGGAACCCTATCTCAGGTAACGAAAAGGGAAAAAGGTCGACAAGCAGGAAAACCGATGTACCTCGTAGTATACACAGCGAAGGTCAACAGAGAGAGAGAGGGAGAGAAATCCCAGATGTCTTGGAGGATAACGAGGAAGCACGAGGACCCCCGAGCGAAAGATCGGTTGGTGACCGATCGTGTGACGTACGATCAAGACGATCTGGAAAATCTACTCGCTCAAACGCCAGCTCAATCGCACGGAAGCGGCTAGAATTGGAACTGAAACAAGCCGAGGAACTGGATTGCCTGCAAGAGGAAATGGACTTCAAACGGCTTGAGAGGAAAAAAGAGATGCTGGCCTTACAAGCCAAGCTAAGATTGGCAGAACTCTCTCTGCTCTTCTCATGACAGATAATATAGATCAGGTAATGCGAATTATGGAAAGGCATTTCGGACGCCCAGAATATATAATTAAGAATTTAATATCCAAAGTGTCAAGCATTCCTGAATTAAAGGAGCACCAGCCACAACTGTTCATTGAATTTGTGGATACAGTCACAAATCTTACAGCAACTGCAGAAGCTTTAGGTCGTCCTGAATACCTAAACAACCCAATGCTAAAAGATCAGTTGGTGAGTAAGCTTCCTTTTTCGAGGAAATTGCAATGGATAACCTTCATCCAAAATAGACTTGAGGCAACGGATCTTAAGAAACTTACAACTTGGCTTGAAGATCAAGCCTCCATAGTAAGCATGATCTGCGACCCGATAAGTATCAAACCGGGTAAATCATTAATAGGAGCGATAGGAGAGCCCACCAGCAATCAAAATATGTGTGCGTACTGTGAAGCAGAGCATCCAACATCACAGTGTGATATACTGAAAACCCTTAGTCTCAATGAGAGATGAAGATGGGTCAAGGACAAGAAGATTTGCTTCTGTTATCTGAAATTGAGACACCCCAGCAAAGATTGTAAAAGGAGGCGCTGTGGAAAAAAGGGCTGTAACAAGCGCCATCATCCAGTACTCCACAACGATTATGAAAAAACGGAGGTATCAACATTGAAGACCGGACCCCAACCAACATTATCTAAGACTAGAGAGGATGAGGTCGCGATAACATCAACGAAGATTACAGAGGACGAGATCCAGAGAGTATCTGTAATTCATAAACGCAGAAGACACGTTTTTCTGAAGGTCGTGCCGGTAACCCTGATGGGACCAACCGGGGAAGTAGAGACCTACGCGTTTTTAGACGACGGATCACAAATGTCCTTGATTCAGGACAGCCTGGCCGAAGAACTTGGTCTCAAGGGAGAGATAGCACCTTTCAAGGCTCAGTGGTACAACAATTCAACCATTGAGGATCCAACATCCCGACGGGTCAACCTGAAGATCCGCAGTACTACCGGAGAGGAATTCTACCTTCAAGGCGTAAGAACGCAGAAGAACTTGAGTCTAGTCAGGGAAACGAAGAGGGTAGACACCGACACCTGGAAATATAATACTTTATAATTATCATTCATAATAAGCAAGAAAAATTATTTTCTTTACATAATATAAATGATTTTGTGCCAAAAAACATTTCAATATGTACTTTAATGAACAACTTTATCGCTGAAAGTTTTTCGTTGCTCAATATAAACTCGATTCAATCTGTCCCCTTTTTTCTCTAATATCTATTCTTTTTTTCGCCTTTTCCCCTTTTTTCCCCTTAAATTTGAAAAATTCCCTTAAATATCTAAAATCGAGAATTTTTACTTAATTTTCTCCTTTCTCCACATAGTTTAGGTTTATTTTTGTAAGAATTATCGTTTTTAAGACAATAAATATAATTTTTAAATTATTAAATATAAAATTATTAATTAAAAAAATTTTTAACTATAATTGAGACTCCGGATTCTACGGTATAACCCCGCATAAAATTTTCCTCGTTGCTTGAGGTCTTTCGAATTGGACCCTGATGGCTTGAAATTCATTTTTCGAAAATTCAACTTTTAAATACATCACTTTGTAGGAAATTTCATGGCTCATCTTTTTCCTTCTGGCCAAAAAGTTGTACCTTTCACAGCTTCTTTAAAAAATAAAAAAACTGGATTTTTCTGAAAATAAAATTTAGTAAATATTTTCTCTTCAACTCGCTCCAAAGACAGTTCTTAATATTTTTAGAAGAAAATTTAGTAACTTATCCCTAAATCTGTTCTAAAGATGATGCGCAATTCAAACTTTATTGGTTTTGTTAAATAAAAAAGTTATAAATTTTTTAGTCAAGCAGTATAAGAATAATGTGATACAATTTTCAAACGCTTCGTTTATCGAGGAATTTTTGAGTAAGCCCAAACTTCCAGCGAGAGAAATTTTTAATAGGATATAATGAAGTTTTCTGAAAATTAAATTATTAGTTAGTCAAAATAAATTATTTAATTATTTATTTTAAATATTACTATAAAAATTCTTTTTTAACATCACAATTTTCGATATGAGCGCGCAGTACGGAATCGGTGTCACGATTTTGACCTTCTTTGCCGTGATGTTTTTAGAATAGGATTCCTTACACCAGGCCTGGTACTTAAGGTGCAGTTTTTATTTACATTTATAAACTCGTAGTGAGTTCGATCTTCTTACTATTCCTCCGTGAGAGTAGGAAAGTCACTTTAAATAACAATAATACAGGGTGCGCCACCTTTTATGTCGGTATGGAAACATTGAATAACTTTGACATTTGTCGTTTAGTTGTGTTAACTCAACTGCAAATCTTCGAAAATATCGTGACCAACAGGCGCCTTCTGACAACACTATTCGTCGTTTGGTATCGAATTTTATTGAGTATGGGACAGTAGGTGATCATCAATATGCCATTCATCAACGACCAAGACGTTCCAATGAACTGGTTGAAGTGGTCAGAGAGGCCGTTGTGGAGAACCCCAAAATGTCATATCGTCACCGCGCTCAGCATGTTGGCGTCAATGGAACCACTTTTTCGGCGCATTTTGAAGGATGATTTGCATTTGTTTCAGTATAAAGTGCAATTAACACAAAGAATATTGCCAACAGACTGTCCACGTCGCTTGGAATACGGTCAAACAGTCGCTCGAATGGTTAATACTGAACCTGATTTTTGGAAGAAAATTTTGATGACCGACGAGGCCCATTTCACACTTTCTGGTGGCGTTAATAAGCAAAATTGCCGCATTTGGGGAACGGATAATCTACACGAGATCCATGAAATGCCATTGTATGATCAAAAAGTTACTGTGTGGGTTGGCGTTTGCGCCAAAACCATCATTGGGCCATATTTTTTCAGAGAAAATGAAACGGTCGATGGAAATCGATGTCGGTGGATGTTAGCTCATTATGTCTGCCCGCAAATGCGTGAAAAAGGTCTTGACAATTACTGGTTTCAACAATACGGTGCGCCATGCCACACTGCAAATCAAACAATTCAGTTTCTGCAACGAAAATTCCCTGGACCTCTGATGTCAAAAAGAGGCGACATTGAGTAGCCACCCAGGTCTCCAGATTTGACCCCTCCGGACTTCATGTTGTGGGGTTACTTGAAAAGCAAAGTATACGCCAGCAAGCTCCAGACCATTGACGAGCTCAAGGCACGAGCTCAAGGCAAACATTCGAGCCGAAATTATTGCTATACCACCCGAGATGCTCGAAAAGGTAATGGAAAACGCAGCAAAAAGGGCACATTTTGCTGTTACCAACAAAGGCGGCTACTTAATTGATGTTGTTTTCAAAACCTAGTCCAAATAAATTTTAAAGGGCGAAAAAGAATAAAAAAAACACCTCATATATAGAAATCGGTTGTTTTTTTAAGAAATTTTTACATGTCGACATAAAATATGGCGTACCCTGTATATTTTTTCATATTTAAGCGATAATAAGTTTTGACTATTTTTTTCTAAAATACAAATTGATTAAGTTTACTTACAACAAATGATGTCTCCATCTGCTTTGATAGAGCATCAAAAAACGATCTTCTTGACCATATACATCAGAAGGCCGAATAATGGTAGCTTCTGGAAATTCTTGTCTCACTGCCAATTCGCCGTCCCATTTTGATGTAAAGAATCTAGACGGTTCCTTAAAAAATATTTTCTGAAACGAAACGGAAGCAGCCATAAATGTCTATACACCTACATTTATTTATTTACTATCTATTTACTGTTCTTTAAGGCTCATTTAGGGGGTAATGTAACCTATAAGTCTCTCGATCGATTACTAAAATCAATTTAAATGGACTTCTGGCGTTATATTCAAAATAGCCTGGGCTATTATTAGTATTTATCGCAAGTGTTGAAGATTCTGAAGAACTTTCCCCCTTAAATATGGATTTTAGCTTCCTGGAGGGAAAAAAATAGCCCTCCGATATCCTTTCGGTGCACCAGCATTTGTAACTAATTTTTTCAGGGGAAGTTTATAGATTAAATTACCCCCTACATAAGCCTTAAGTGCGAATTGATTGCATTACCGGAATTTTAAGGGATTAGTCGCAGTCAGGATTTTGAAAAAATCGATTTTTGGTATTTGGCATATTCTTGTAGTATAACATTTTGAAAATATTACGAAAAGGTCTCTTTTCGTAAGCATTCCATATTTTCACAATAAGTGAAAGGAAGATAGTTAGAGAAAGATGGAAATAGGTCGATGTTTTCAACAAGAACTGTAGCGCGCTCTTCTCGCGACTTCCGTGCAGAACTATATACGCTAGAAAAACTAATCAGTACGTAAAATATTAAATTTTGTCTTTTCAAACTGAACAAATATTTTTATGAATAAACTATAAACTTAAACTATAAATTATATTAGAAATTTCTATTAAAAGTAATTTCTCATTTTTATACAATTTAAATTTTCCCGGAACTTTGACTTGAGCAACTAGCACACCTAGCGTCCTAATGATGAATAAGCTCCCCTCCCTAGTAACATAACCTCATTGCTGTCAACTTTCACGCGTTAAGTGTGTTTTTTTACTTTTCCTTTAAATTGGTTCTTTTTTAAGTCCCCACCAGAGCTGCGCCCTGGACCCCCCCCCCGCAAACTCCGACATAAGCTACATGATTTTCATGATCTTGTTGTAAAAAGTACCGTGCATGACTCGTGGTAGGCCCTTTTCATGACTCGTGCAGTGTTTTTAGACTTGTCACGAAAAGGCTGTTGCCTACCACTTGTTATGCTATATACTATTATAAAACAAAACTCGACAGTACAATGCAATTATGACTTTCATTGAAAATTGTTATAACAGTGTAGCTGACAAAAAAAAATTACGAAATTACATATTTCCTGATGAAAGTGTTCATATTTTTTTAACTTTGAAATAAAAATTCTTGGCTGATTTATAATCATAAATTATCCAATATTCTCAATATTATTTGCATTTGTCTACAACTTGTCTACAAATCGCCAGGGCCGAATATTATCATGAGCATTTACGAGCTACTGCCCAGGGGCGACAAGAAAAATAAATTCGGCCCTGGACATCCCTTTGCCGGAGTAGACGGGTGGGGATAGAGAGGGCGCGATTTTGCTCGCTATGGCGAGGGAAATTTCGCTCGTCTACGTGGATGCTCGTCAAAGCGGAGCTCGTCTACGTGGAGATTGAGTGTATACATATTAAGTTACACACACATATGTATATGTAGAATGTTGTCATACAGAAATATATATTTTAAAAATTTTAAACAGAAAAAAATCATGTTAGAAAAATCTAAACTGCTGGGAATTGAACTCGCGTTTCCATCGTAAGAGTCCAGTGTCTAATCTACCTTGGTACGGGAACCTATACTCAATGTTTACTACTCATATATGTGTGATTCCTCAAATACAGGGTACTTTTGTGTCCAAAGGATATATCAGCAAACCTATTTGTAAATATTTTATAAAACTTGGTAAAGATCTTCATTTTAATGCTTTATAATATGTTTCAAAGTAAAAATGTAGATTATATAATCTTAAGTCAGAATAAAATAACATTGTATACCCAAAAAACGCCCACGTATACCAAATGCATATTTTAGTGTCATATTTAAAATATATAGAGTACTATTTTGAAATTCATGCTTAACAGTTTTATAATATAGCCAAAAAGGAACAATTTTCGAAAGTAATATTTTAATTTAACTATAATACTCATAACAATATATATTAGAATATGGATGTCTCTGAAAACATTGTGGCGGTCACGACAATTGACATATTGCTATAATTTAATTATTATGATTAATTTTCTCAGTCAGGATTTGTGATAAAGTTGAAGAAAACCTCTCACTACTCATATCATTCAAGCTTTATGAGTTAAAGTATGTACTTACTTTCAAAACCACGAAAAATGTAAGGAAAACGTTGCGTATTTTTAATAGTACCCATTGCCGTACCTCGTGATAGCTCTTACATTTTTCATCAGAATAGAGTGAATCAACTGTAAACATGTCGTGTCAAAAGGGATAAAACAATTTCCCAAAGGGTTTTATGATTAATTCTGGTTTCAATCTGTGGAATCATTTTTTGTGTTGATTCCTATTGTCGTAACCTCCGTTGTCGTGACCAATAATAATTCTAAATGTAAAATAAATTTAATTTTCATTCGTAGATATTTTGATACTAAAATCCTGAATTTTGTTAAAGGTTATGTTCACACCCTGTTTACATTTACGTCGTATAGTTTTTGATACCTATTCAAAAATTATATGGAAAAATGACCAATTGTAGAAAGATATTGTCGTTTGTATTTAATTACAAACGAATCATCAAATTATTGATGCCTAGGACTGTTGAAGATGAAGTATTTATTATTGGTCGTAGAATGAATGAATTTGAAGAATTAATGTTTTCTTTAAAAAAAAGTCAAATTTTATGTTTGCTCTTTCTTGTACCAGGTAACAATTTCTAATCTTGTTAATTATATTTTTTTGAAATTCTAGAACATTTTCTTATTCTTTGCCAAAATTAACCTTAATTACACGAGAGTAGATAACGCATTACGTCAAAAAGTTCTAGAATCGTTTGACATAAATTTTGAGCGTAGCTTCTTTCAGAAATCTTTTTCTAGGATGCTAATACATCTAATGATTGCAAAAAACAGTTTTTTGAACTTTTTTTTATGAATTCACTTCTTCCAAAAGTGCCCTTTATATGGAGAATCACCCATATCGTTTTCATTCATGCATACGATCCTGAAAATATTGTGAAGTTAGGCAATTCTCCGTTTTACTGAGACTTCGGTAATTTCTTGCGAAGATTAGTCAAAGCCTCACTCGCTTAAATTAATTTCTAGAGTACTAAATTTTTACTTCACGCTCGTCAAAGTTCCATGGGCTTTTTGTTATACTACAGCACTTGCTATTTAATAAATATTAAAAACTAGCTGTGAAGTTGTATCAACTTTTGTGCTTATTCAATGAGCACTAAGCTTCCTGGAAGCAAATAAGATTTGCTTTCCCATAGAGGAAGTATTAATTAATTAATCAAATGTATTAATATTAGGTCATTTGATTCGTGTCAACACAAGAAATTTTTATTTCTTTAACATCAGCTTTAAAATGTAATATGTAATTTGAAAAGTTACAGTTGAAAAAGCAATTTTTCACAAATGTAAATAACCATAATTTTCTTATTTTTCAACGTAAGGCATTAATCATGTAGATTGTAGGTCAATCAATACGTCATGACACAAGGAATCTTCATTTTCTCTATATCAGTTTTAAATTTTAAATTTTTGAGAAATTATAGTCGAAAAATCAATTTTACTAAAATTATAACAGTACATGAAACTTGTAAAATTAAATATTTTGTTAAACCTTTGTAAGAAATTCAATTTGGTATAGCTATGCAAAATTTCATCAATTTATCTGAACGCCCAGATATTGCAGGATCGCCACACACACACACGTCTTAAGTTTTACCGGTAAAACTTAAGAATCGAATTTTCTCAATGTACTATATACTCTTAATACAGGAATATTTTGTTGCTGTTACATTATATTGTAAAATTCTATATTTCGTTTACTACGTGTAATGACAACTGAATTATTAAAGCAGTACACTGAATATCGACTTTTTATATCCCTCTGCGAATTCTACAACTAATTCTATATTAAGCGCAAAGAACCAAAATCCTTGCAGACGAGCTGCGGCGAAGCTCGCCGCGTATTAGGGCGCGTGCGGGGGGGGAAGGTTTTTTTCTGAATGGAGAACGTTTTAAGAATATTTTGTGAAAATTTGAGATGAATAGAAGCAAAACTAACAAAGATACAGCGGGATGACATTAATTCGTATTAAAAAGGGCACATTTTTGTGAATTTTTTTTACGACACAGTTAAAATCTATTTATTAAAACCAATGGTACATTATAGTATAACATTTGAAGAATATTTTGTAAAATTTTCATGTAGAAACATTAAAAAATACGATAATGGCAGCAATTATTCGGAAACGTCTCGGAAAAAGTAGAATTGCGGTGACCCTCATAACTCACAACTCACGTTTCCAAAGACGGTGCACCTTATGCCTCCAAAACTACTGCACCGATCATTTTGAAATTTTGAACACTGTTTTTGTACATAATTTAAGAGGTAACACTGTAGAGTTTTTTTTTCTAATTTGTTAATAATTGTTATTTTAAAATAACAAATTAGCCGATTTTTTTCGCAAAAAGTGCGTTTTTCACTTCAAAGTGTTCCCAAAAAGTGAAAAATTGAAATTTTGAAAAACCCTTCACAGCGTTACCTAGGGAAATCAATTATCTAAGGAAAAAACGTTGACTTTTTGATTTAAGATGGTGGAGCACCGAGTTATGAAGGGCACCGCAATTCAACTTTTTTCGAGGCGCCTCCCGAATAATTGCTGCCATTGTCGTATTTTAAAATATTTTTACGCGAAAATTTGACAAAATATTCTTCAAATGTTATAGTTTAATGTACCATTGGTTTTAATAAACAGATGTTAACTGTGTCGTGCAAAAAAATTTACAAAAATGTACCTTTTTTTGCACGAATTAACCTTACCCCCCCCCCTTAACTGGTGTGTAAGCAGTGGACAAATAATTTAATATCTCCGAAATGACATACTTATTGTATGGTCTAAACATTACTACTTAAGGCTTTTGAATTTCATTCAATTATACATAGCTGTTCTTTAGAAAACAATTTTTCAATTGCACAAAACTTTGTTAATAACATTAACAAAAAACGGAATTTTGACGAAATATTCATAAAGTGACATATGCGCTATGCCCACTAGGATAATGTATTTTCGGATCATACTTGGCTTCACTCAGTTGCTGAAAGAATTTGGGCAAAGTGTTTAATTTGGATTAAGCACGTCAAATTCCTTCAGCAACAACTGATGTATAGCTCTGCATCAAACTAAAAGTTTCAACATTAAAAAATAAGTTTAATTGTGATATGCAAATATGTAACTTTTAAAAATCTGATTACGAACGTGATATTCGAACCCTGAATCGGTTTAATGTTTTTCGATTCGATTACAACTCTAGCCAGTTTCGGAAAATTCAACATTTGAACACATCAAAAGTCGATTCTGAGTCGAATCGAATTATTTTGCATATCACTGGTACTAAGTATTGAATTTCATAATAATACATTTTTTTTGGAGACTTACCTTGGGGTCAGAACTTGCATTAAGACAAGATAAATGAATTAGTCTTTCAACTCCACTTTCTTTACAAATTCTGGCAAGTGTTCTTGCGCCTTCTACATGAACATCTTCGAAAGTAAAATTTTTAGTTTCATACTCCCTTCCAATTAAATTGATGACTACATTGGAGTACTTAACACATCTGCGTATGGATTCTTCATCTCGAATATCAAAAGGATGGAAAAGAATTTGTCCAAGATCGCCAAGAGGTTTCAAGTGCATGCTGTCATAATGGTCGCCTCGATATGGAAGAATCAACTGTAAACAATACATAATAAAATTTTTTAATGTAAATTTACGAATTTCTCCAATTTAATATTATTAGAGTTTGAAAGGTGGTAAGTTCTTTCAGAAACTTCGAGGTTTTACCGATTTAAAAATATTTACTTTTCATTTTAAATTAACAAAAATGTACGTGCTTTGATGAAGATTCTTTAAGAAAACCTATAATATAAATCTAAATACTTTGGTAATTTACCGTAACTTCTTCGCTGCTTTTGTCAATATTATAATATCGAAAATTTTCGAACTATACACATTTATGAGCAGACGGAAATATACGACCTACGTACCTACGAACTAATCCGTTAGGGACACTTCAGCGCTTCAGTTCTATTTTAACATCAGTTCACGGATATATAACCTATAGTTATTAATATTAATAATGATAATTATATTTTGTATTGGGTTCAATGAATTCCTCTTTTGTAACAAAAAAAAAAAAAATCAGCTCGTATCACGAGCACATTCTCATGGTGCGCAGCTCGCAATTATGAGTGCGCTTTTGGTGCGCGATGACCGAATTGAGCTTCACGCTCCATTTTGTACTTTCTTAATAGTCAAATTATTGAATTTGTATTTGATTCAAATGAAGAAGGAAATTCATTTACTTCTTTATTTTCTTTTCTTCTTATTACGATACTCGCACTCGATTTTCTGCATACATCGATTTTTGAAGAAAATTCAAAAAATTGTTACGACAATCTTATAGGGTGATCTAAGAGCAGCGTATTTCTTTTCTTGATTTTTTTTCATATCGTGCGTTGTTCAGCTTAAAATTTTTATTTATGTATAATATACTTTTTTGTTTAATTTTGTGAATGATATAACTCTGTTTTAAATTTTAATAAAAATGGCTGGTTAAAAACTTGACCTTCAGTTTAGAACAGTAAAAGTGTATACCAAAGAGCAATCAAATCTGTCAATTCTTTCGAAAGTTATCGTAGTAATAGACAGGTATACATACAGACAAACGACAAACACGTTCGTAGAAACCTGGTTTTCGAGTTCAAAGTGTCTCAAAACAGAACCGGAGGGCATAGAATCGGCACTTCAAGATAAACTTTAAATAAATTTAAATAACCAAATTTTTAAAATTCTGAACGTTACGTGACACAATAAGAGGGGACGGAGGGGTCAGAAGCGTGTTACACGGCGTTGCTTACTAGACGGAGGAGGTCTAAAAAAATTGCCAAAAAGTACGTGACAAGCACCAGTACAAGCAAAAGTACTTGAAAAGCACCTCTACTTGTCCCTTGTGCGCCCCGAGCTCCGTAGTAGCGTAGCCTGTTTACATTATACAAATTCTAAGAAACGATTCAGGGAAACTTCAGACCATGCTTAAAAATAGTGTTCCTAATTCGCACTCGTTACTCAATTGCGCATACATCGCGCTCGGCATCTGATTGGTTTATAAGTTGGAATGTCATTTTTTATAATAAAACAATCAAAATATTTTTTAGCATTTTAAACTGCGCGCCAATAGTAACCAATCAGATGCTGAGCGCGACACATACGCAATTGATTAAGGAGAACAAATTGGGAACACTCCTCGAAAAAGTCAATATTTAGGGGTTTGCGTATAGATGGGTACAATATTTGTAGCAATTAAATGGTTTCAATACATTCTTTCATGAAAATTTTAATGATTGCGGTTATTTTTGTACTAAGGAGGAATATGCGTAAGTTAAAATCCAAGATTTTTGAGTGCCCTTTGTGTATGTTGAATTTATATTAATTCCGCGACATTTGCAAAATATATACGATTTACCGCCTAGTAAAAAATGTACATTTTACGTTAACTTTGGGTCCTATGGAACTAATCTTGCAGAATCAAATAAACAAAATTATTAATCCAAAATTATTACTCAAAACACTGATGACCTTGAAGAATGAACCTTCTTTGTGTTGAAAAAAAATTTTAAATTGGAGTCTTATCAGTTATACTTATAAATGAATTATACTTATTAATTTATACTTATAAATGAATTTTGAAGTTCAATATACCAGTTGTTTATTACAGATGCTCCGAACAAGGATGCCATTGTAATCACATTTCACATACCACAGATGACTACTACAAAGTCAGGATACTCTACTTCTGCAACTTTGTCACGTTTCTTCACAGTTCTTTTTAAATTTTACAATTTATTAAATAACATAGATATAATATTATGTTTTCGAGCAAGAAACATAAATAACTGTTATTAAGAAGCACTATCTATATCTAGAACAATTTACGTATAAAATGGTATTGGTAAGAAACTTATAATAATATGCGGGCGTCCATATGAAAATGGCCCTTATTTTCGGTTTTAGTTTAGGAGATATTCGCGTTTTTCTAATTTAGGGTCGAAATTGACCATTTTCAGATTTGTGTGGGGAATCATACTATGAATATATACTACGTACTATACTAGATCATACTATATGTTTATACTATACTATAAACATTTTAAATAATATAAACAAAAACGTTTAAAGTGTAAAACATGCAGATAATAAATAAAATAAAAAGTAAGCTAATAAAACAAATCATTTTTGGATTCTGCCATAACACGACAATAAAATATAATGAAATATAAACATTTAAAATAAAATAATTAAAAAAGCACATTAAACGTAATAGTATTAATTTACTCTATTATATAAATGTCAGAACTCTGAATCGCAACAGAAGCATTTGTTTGTTTTAAGCCAAACACATATATTTTTTTCATTAAAATCGGTCGAGCCATTTTCGAAAAAAAAAGTACTTTTTTTATTTTCCTTTTCCTTCCATATCTCCCACAAAAATGGGAGTTTTACTTTGAAACTTGGTGGAGTTTCATACCACATGAATACGAACTTATGCAATTAATTTCAGCTTTATACGATCGGGGGCCGATTTCACATGCTTATTCCACTAGGCCCTTTTTCAAAGTTTTTAAATAATTGACTCCCATTAAACTCAGTATATTTAAGTACTTTATCACAAACAGTTTCATGATTCAAGAGTGGTGCGTGTTCCTCTTTAACCATTTATCT
>JAUEJJ010013198.1:0-15863 GCA_032164275.1 Synergus coniferae | reverse complement strand
AAACTTTGAGGTTAAGAATTTCAACTTTACATCACTTTATATGACGTCACAGAGCTCTTAGTTCATAGAGTCCAACTAAAGATGGCTCTGTTGGCGCAGCAAATATCTGGTCAAAAAAATACATGGGAGTCGTACTACCCCTGCAGCGAACTGTCGGATAACGTAACTGCGAGTCCTTTTATATCTGTCAGTCAGTATGGTCGACTCTCATGAGGAGCGGGGATATCACGTGATATGTCGATCGATGACGCATATACAATATGCGTATGTAACGCGCCGGCACAGTAATGCTCGTTGCAGTGTACAGGAAGGTTGATTTCAAATTGTAAATTATAAATTTATTACTAATTAAAATCTAATTTATAATTACAATTGTTTAATGAAAGACTCGTTTTATTTCAAATAAATACTTCTCTGATATCAATCAGAGGTTATAGGTTATGTTTCTAGGAAAACAAAACTCATTCAAATTTTAACTTAATAATAAATATTAAATACTTACCTCCTTCACAAATGTTGAATTTTCAATAATTTAACATATTTAAATCCATTAAACCACTTATTTCAGCAAGTTAGAATTATATGTAGAAGGCAGGCATTCAGGCTAACCCCCTCAGCATGCATAACACAATTCGTCGAAACTTGTCGAAACTGGAGGGCAAGTACGTATATGTGCTTACGGATGGCGCATAGGCGCTTCCGTACGTAACACCTTCCCCCTTATTTCTTTTTTTATATTTATTGGTTTATTTCGCAGATTAGTAATTAAGGCTGTTGGAGCAACAAAAAGTTGCTGTAGAGTCTCTCTAATCCGCCATGTTTTCAAGAATTTCGTAATTAACATTTTGAGGCCCCCCCAAAACTCCAACATAAACAAGATTTTCATGATCTTGATGTAAAAAGTACCGTGCATGACTCGTGGTAGGCTCTTTTCTTGACTCGTGCAGTGTTTTTAGACTCGCCTAAAACACTGCACTCATCCCGAAAAGGCCGTTGCTTACCACTTGTTATGCAATATACTATTTCATCACATCTATTGAAAATTCGACTTTCGATGCCTTCTCTACCTAAAACCATCAATTGTTGACTTTCAACCTTAGAGTTGAAAGTGTTACTTTCGTAACGCTGTGAAGGCATCGAAAGTCGAATTTTCAATTTAGATGGTATGAAAAATCAATTTTTCTTTATAAATAACCATAATTTTCTTACTTTTTAATGAAGTGTATTAAATTTATAGGGCAATCGATTTGTCTGGACACAAGGAATCTTTCTTCTTATTACATCAGTTTTGAATTTTGATTATTTGAGAACTTATAGTCGAAAAATCAATTTTACAAAAATTATAAATGTTTGTGAAAATTCTTTCAGTGAGGAAATCATCCCGCGAGTGCAGTGCCGTGTCTCTTTGGCAAAATGTAAGTATTTCTCACTCTTTCTTTCTTCCAGCATCAAAATATTGTCGGTACCCTTCTCTCACCCGCGTATTTAAACTTTACCATTTTAGCCAAACAAATTAGTTTTTTTAAAAAAAAGGGCAGCCGCCTTCCTCATATCAAGAAACCCTCCCCTGCTAAATGGCACCTCAAACCGTGTATTTTTACGGCCTCAAAATGATAATTACGAAATGCTTGAAAAGATGGCGCATTAGAGATACTCTACAGATTTCGCCATGTTTTGGAGTTAATTTACATTTTTTGTTACTTGCTCCAACAACCTTAATTAGATAAATATATATGGTACATACTATAATTATGTTATTGAGTAAGTGGTGAATCATATCTTGCATTGTTGTGACGTCCGCCTCGCCTCGTCGACAATCCCCGCGTTGAATTGCCGATGGCTTATCTGTCGTCATGCTTTGTCCACAGGGACTACGATAGACTGGCTGAAACGTACGCAGTGGTAAATTAAATGAGAGGTAGAAAATCACTTCATCACATGGCGCCCGAACAGGGACCGCATTTCTTGTTCTCTTGAGTGAGAGAGGGCGCGCGTATCGTCCCTCCCACCGTACCTCCTTCCCTCTCTATCCTAACTTCCCTTTCTACCGCAAATATGTCCCGCTCCGTGAAGTTAGGGTATATATTGAGGAACACAGTCCGCAATCGTCAGTATTTTCTTGAAATTAAACCGCAAAATAAGCCTCCTACTCCGCCAAGCTTACCATACCGCTAAAAGGAAAAGTTTTTCTTGTTTCTTGATGAAAATGTTCCGCTTACCGCTAAAGCAACTCTGTTCGCTTTCCACCGCTCTCCGGGGTTTCACAATTTCGTCTCCACCGAAGGCTGACTTCGGCAGCGCTCTCCATCGCCTCTTCGACAACTAAACGGATCTTGCCATCATGCCGGGAGTATTCTGGGTTTACCGTCTTCCTAAAGAAAAAGTAGAAAACTTACTCCTTCAACATAGCATCAACCCCAGAGGATCGCTGGCCATAATTCGCCAGAGACCAGTGGCTTTCGTTAGGGCCAACCGTACGCTATTCACCTTTGCAGTAGCCGATGATCCAGACTACAAAGAGGATCTTGACAGCTCGAGGGACATAATGGACCTCGATGCTCTATTCGCAGAAGCACGACAATTGACAGCGTCTTCATTGCAACATCCGATTCCGCCTCCGGTTAAACGACTATCGATCCCGCCTTCGGTTCAACAACCATCAATTCCGCCTTCGTTTCAACAACCAATCTCGTTTTCGGTTCAACAACCATCGACTTAGTCTCCGGTTCACCCTCTGGTTCAATAACCATCAGCTCAGTCTCCAACTCACAACAAATTCCGGTTCAGCAGCCCACAGTCCTGTAGCCTAATCAGGAGCAACCTAAGCCGCTGCAACTTAGTTTAGACAATCGCCAAGTTTCTTGGAACTTCGTCCACTCGTACATTAGACCAGATACAGAAATAGAACTGTCATTTCGATGGAAAAAATGTCTATGGTTTTCTCAAAAAGCTGAAGGAACTGCAGAAGGTTTATGCCTTCCGAACCAATCCGAAATTTTCCGAATCATTCCGGAATTTGTATCTGAACTAAACAGTTGAATTTTGATCTAATCCGAAAGAAATTTTCATTCCGAATTAATCCGATGCACATTCAAAACCAATCCGAACCTTTAATCCGAATAAATCCGGTCAATCCGAATTTTTTGAAATAATTTGGATTCATTCGAATCAATTCTGATTAAAAGTTCTGATTGACCGGAATCAGTCGGAATCAAAATTCCGATTAATTCGGATTGACCGGATTCATTCGGATTAAAGGTTCAGATTGATTTTGAATGGGCCTCGGATAAATTCGGATTGAAAACATCCTTCGGATTAGATCGGAATGAAACTGGTTCGGATACAAATTCCAGAATAATTTGGATTGGTTCGGAATGAATTTCAATCCGAAGCTTTGGCTAGTGCAACTTTGGTTGCGCAACTGCGCTTCTGATATTTCTTCTCTCACAAAATTGGAGTCAAGTCTGCGAAGATTTTACCTCCCTCCATTTGAGCTTTGACAATTAGATCAGCAGATCTACAATCGACATCAAACATCAAACGAAGGGCTCCGGGATTTTGACACCTCCCTCCTAACTCTGAGTCGACGCCGCGGCAGGTTTTCACATGAACAGAGCCAACCGATGCTCTTAGGCATCGACTTTCTCTCTTTTTGTTAGGTCTAGATGTTCAAATAAACAGCGTGAAGGTTTTTCCACCGCACCGCTACCGAAAAAGAAAAGTCCTTAGCACCGAAAGACCCGTACCGCTTATCGAGCTAGAGCCTGAAGAGAAGAGAATAGCCGAAAAATTCCTAAAGGAACAACTGCAGCGTTTCACATCAGCCAAAGGCGTCACACCGCTGATCAAACACCAGATCAGACTCTAGGATCCAACGCCTTTAAAACAGAGATACCGGCCGAGGAATCCTGCAATCCAGGAGATCATTTGATCAGCGAAGGAGTTATCCGACCATCCAACAGTCCATAGAGCTCTCCCATTCTGATCACCCGCCGAAAAGATGGCCGAGCAAGATTTTGAATTGATTTCAGGAGATTGAACCAAGTTTCAAAAAAGGAAGCTTATCCGATCCTACAAATTAGCGCAATTTTGGACATACTTCGAAGAGCGAAGTACCTCTCTTCCGTCGATTTTAAGAATGGCTATATTGGCATGTGCCGTTAACCGAGGACAGCAAGCCCTCAACGTCATGCCGTTTGGATCACACACCGCGCCGTCTACAATTCAACGACTCTTAGATAGAGTCATAACACCGGATATGGCTCTACATACTTTCGCTTACTTGGACGCCATCGAAATATATACATCAACCTTTGAGGATTACATCGCCATGATGCAAAAGATTTTCGATAAACTGCATGAGGCAAAACTAAGGCTAAACCCGGATAAATGCCACTCCTTCCGCGAAAAGCTGCAGTACTTAGATTACGTCGTCGACGAAAATGGACTGCACCCGGATCCAGAAAACGTAACCACTACCACAAGTCTTCCGTCACCTAGAAATGTAAAAGAGGCTCAAAGGTTCCTAGGTCTCATTTCTTGGTGTCGATGCTTCATCAAAGATGTTGCCAGAGTTGCAACATCCCTCCACCAGCTGCTCAAAAAAAAGGCCCAATGGAAATGGACCCAAAAATATCAGGAGGCCTTCGACGAACTTAAAAGGAGTCTCACGAACGCACCTGTTCTCGCCTGCCCGGATTGGATAAAAGAGTTCGTCCTTTAAAGTGGCTACACAGTCTCTACAATGCCTCAGGACGTCTGGCCAGTGGAACTTTGACATTAAATACCGCCGAGCAGCCGACAATGTCATCGCCGACACACTCTTGAGACAGCCCTACGAGGCCTGCGCTGTCAAAAAGAAGGAGTAACAGGATTGGTACGCGAAGAAATTCAAAGCCGTAACGGGCATCTACGCAGAGAATACAGAGGACTACATTACTAATGACCACATTTACTGCCACATACTACATACTCTGGATTTCAATGAGTACGACCTATGCGAACAATGGAAAACTTGCTTACCTCGCCACGATCAATAGCGAATCCTTAACGAGGTCCACGATGACTCTACATCCGGACACTTAGGCATAGCCAAAAATTCGCTCGTTTGACTCGGAGTTACTACTGGTCAGGAATGCTGCGAATGGGGATACATGTCCGCAACTGCGAGAGTTGCCAAAAATTTAAAGCCTAAAAACAGGCCCCGGCCGGCACGATGCACGCCACCAACTTTGAGGAGCCTTGGGAAATGGTGTCTACTTGACTCTTAGTGATGCAGGATCACTTCACTAAGTGGATGGAGGTTCGGCCCCTAAGAAAGGCAACCAGTCAAGCAATCACCACTCCATGGAAGGATCAAGTTTGCCTTCGCCACGGTTGCCCCAAGACCATTGTTTTGGATATCGGACTCGGATAATAACAATCTTAACACCAAATGATAATGAACGTTGATTTTATTACAAAGATGCTTCAAAAACCGAATCAGACTGAATACAAACCAAAAAATTAAACTTTTTAATAAAGATACCTCGTGGTGAACTCAACGCCACATTTCGAAAAACGAACATAACCTCGTTATGACGGACAAAAAATTAAACTTTACAAGTACGCACGTTTATTCTCAAACAAATCATTAAGTACAAATTAATAAATCGAAATTGTACTACTTAGTTACTCTTTAACAAAACACAAATTAAATTTTCTCGATAAAAGCGAATAAATAAATTCAACGAAATTCGGATTACCCACCTCAGTCCAGATGCCACAAAAGAACAGTAGAAGCGCGTCTACTACTTTTTTCACCTTGTATCACTTCCCCCACTCTCGAGTTTCTCCATTGGTCGTTTCTCCTCGACCCGCCATTCGATACTATTTTAAAACTTTCGGCGCGCACCTTGTCTCTCACCGCCTCATGGCCACGGACTTTACCAGTACACCCTGAGACTCAGCGTACATCCGCTTTAACCAATCAAAATCTCTGTGTTTTAATTATAAGTAATTAAAAATTCGCGATATCTTATTTTCTAGCATCTTTTACAACATTGATCTAAATGCTTAATGCTAATAGGAACATAAAACACTTAAATATAATTCGGCTTAATTCTATCCAGAACAACCATTGTTTCTGATAACGGCCGACAATTTATTGAGAGATATATCAAGACCTTCCTCCGGGAAATGCATATAAACCGCCACTTAACACCTCCGTACACACTGCAGTGCATCCTCGTTGATAGAGGGTGCACTGCAAGCTCATAAAGACGATAATCGCCCAATATATTAAAAAGTCTCAGAAAACTTGGGATCACCACCTCGCAGGACTTCAATTCGTATATAATACGATCATAAGTTCGTCAATTAGATTCTAGCCGGCTTATCTTAACTGCGGGAGAGAATTGAAGACACCGAAAATCAGCTTCACCAACCAAAGGGAAACCGCAGGACAGCATTGAAAAACTCCAGGCCGCTATAGAACTCACCCGAAATTAGATAACCCGCAGTTTCCACAAACAACAAGGGCATTTCAACCTTAGACGTCGCAAATGGGCACCAGAAATAGGAGACAACGTATTGAAAAAGGCTCTATTCTCTATTATCTCTAACAAAATTGGCGAATTCAACACCAAATTAGCAGAGAAATTTGAAGGACCTTTCACCATAGTAAAGAAGATTTCTGCAGTCATTTTCGCTCTTAAAGACGCAAAGAGGGCACTAGTCCGCCAGACCCATGTGAAAGAATTGGTCCTATACTGCAGCGAGCAATCACCGGGTCTTCCACTGCCACCGCAAACTCAATATTCCCCATCGCACCGTTACACCCGCCAGACCGCTAGTCTTTTTGTTCCGAACCGCCAAGCAGAAAAGATGGCAGAAGAATACGACAGAGAAATTCTCGAGCACGACGGCTTCCAGGGCTTCATAGACGTGGGCCTCCTTTGCGACGACATCTTAGAGGTGCCTACCCATGTGGCCGTTCCAGCCGCCCGGATACCCGTGGCCAGAGCCTCGACATCAGCAGCATCGGCTAGGATTGGCCGTGCCAATCTGACCTCCTTCAGTCGATCTCGAGCTTGTGGTAATATTCCACAGACGGCCAACGAGACCCGCAAGGGTATTTTCCGGGCAAAAGATCTTGAGGACCCCATGCACGGCTATTGCGACCAGGCCACGTGTCGCAAGCATTGAAAGGGTTGCCCTTCCAATCTTTAACAGGAGAGCACCCCTATCAGCCCGAGAAATCGCTACCTTCCCCGCCAGGATAGCACCGTCGCTTCCCGCTGCCGCATCAGCTCCAGCACCAAGTTCACCAGCGGCGACGCTTCCCAGCATCGAGGCCGAGGTGCAGGCTACTGCTGAGCTGCCGGTACCCCTATTAACTCTGCCAGCACTGGTGAGACCACCGACGCTTCCCACCATCAAGGCCGTGGTGCCAGCTATTCATGAGCTGAGAGTACCTGGACGGATTCCGTTACAACATCCGTTTCAACCGACGTGAAGAGTTCCAGAGAAAAACAGTGTACTACAAAAATGTGTTTTCCGCAAAAGTGATGTTGTGCACCGAAAAATCATACTCCGCCTGTTTATGAACTCATCCGTTCCATCTCTTTTTTTTTCGCATATGTGACAGTTCTATGCTATCCACATATCCAATGCGAGAACGTGTTAGGTTTTGACAGATTTTTTTTTCTTCTCTTTCTGCTCTCTGAAAAACATGAACCGTAGTCTCTTTTTCGTAAAGACGTCCTCGCATTCTTTCTACAGTTAATTGTACCAACTTGCGAGATGTAACATTCTCTTTTCTTTTTCTCCGTGATTTTCCATTTCAGTCTCACTTTGTAACTACCAAATTCGTTCCGCTATTGCTTCACTCTCCTAAGCAGGGGGAAGATTTAACGAGCAGATACTCGTCACAGTCTTCGCATCATGAGGCGAAAAACCTTCTACCCGCCTGCGCGCTCCTCCCGACCGACTGGCTGCGAGTAGGTAAAAGCACTCGCAGTCACGCTTTCCGACAGTTCGCTGAGAGTTGCAAATCGATTTAGATCAAGGTGCAGAGCTCAGCGAGACTCACTGGTAAATGGAGCAACTATACCAGGGCAACCAGGAAACCTCGAGCATTTTCACCAACTCCTGGGGAACCTTGCTGAGAAGCCAACGTGAATCACGACTGAATGGAGCAACTACAGCCGTGATTCACTTAGTAGAAGACAACGTCGTTCAGGTTAACCTGACCGAAACCATCCTCAGAGAGTCATCCTGTTTCTGAACATCATCTACAGGGATTCAGTGAGATCCACAGGCAAATGGAGTATCTATTGCTGCGTATCGGGCAAAGGAGTTCGTTGGCTTCACACCCAACCAACCCCGGGTCGACCTGGAATCCCCGTAACCGTTTTAAAGGCCGTTCAAAGTTCAGTCGAATGGGGCAACTATGGCTGTACGTTGAGTTGAGGGTTACGCCGACTCATAACCGACCTAACCCTGGCAAACCAAACTTGTACATAACCCCTCTACCTCTCTTTCTCTCTCTACACCATACTGCTTACCGCTTAAGGAGTTATTCGCAAGCAGGATTTTGAAAAATCGATTTTAGGGTTCTTGCATATTCTTGTCGTATAACACCTTGAAAATATTCTGTATAATTTTGAAGTCGATCCGAACAAAATTGACTGAGTTAACTTTCCTCCATTACCGTGGGCGTCTAGTCTTCTGCGGCGCGCATTAAAATTTTAAATGCATTTTTCTCGAAACCATGTTTTTGAAAACGATGATTAGGATTACTCGAAAACCGCTTGACCGATTAACTTCAAACTTGACAGGCTTCTTTAATATATAAAAATGCGTTGCTTCGTAGTAGCTTTTTTTTTAATTCAAAACTTTTTTATCGCCAAAAATTGATATTTTTGCCGAAAATCGTATTTTTAGGTTTGAATGGTCACCAGTTTGTCAAAATTTTTTTTTTTCAAAACGCTACCATAAAGCAGTGCATAAACTAATGAAATTACCAAGGATTTTTAATTTAGATAACCGTCCTTAGACAAACATCCTTCGGCTGACTATGTGTATCTTCTTCATTTATTAATATTTTTTTATGAAACTTAGATAAAATATCAATAAATATATATATTATACTTTCTAACGTTAAATTATTTAAAAAGATATATGCATATAGTGAATTGAAAGTGATTCCCGAAAAATACGCTTTGTTTCCTCCTCTGACTGCGACTAACCCCTTAAGAGAGGAGGACGAGCTCAGGAGGTGACTACGCTAGGCTCCGACATCCGCGCCGATGATCGCTCTCTCTCTCTCTCACTGACTCAAGCATTGTCCGCTTACTCACTCAATATTCTCACTCATGCTTTAATCAAATCACACTTTACATTTATTCTCCTAGCATATGGCACTTAGAGTCACATACTTCAAAAACACACATAGAGTATTTGTTACCGCGTTCACACTACATTTACACTTAGTACTGTTCCATAGATTTACACACACGCATTTTACACACCTACGCTATAAACGTTCATACATCGTCACACTTACTTTAATCTTAAATTAGCTTTTTAATCTTATAGGAGAATAAAACATGTTTATTAATTTTGTAAAGCAAACTCAGAGTTCTTATTTTACCTTCAAACCGCAATCATGGCTGGCTGAAGCGTCGTGGGGGTAAATTAAATGAAAGATGGAAAATCACTTCGTCACAACCTTCTCAATATCACGCACAGAATAAAAGTAGTTTTTTCTTTGCACTGGACTTATATTCAGCGACAAAATAGATCTTCATCGACATTACGTAAATCCGCGGGTATTTATTCTGTTTGTTACGTTTACCACACTTGCACCACGAATTTGAGGAAATCAAAGTCAAAAGTAATAGTGATAATGATTTTCAGCCACATTTATTTATTATAAATATATGACATACAATTTCACATTTATCAATAAAATTTTCAAAGTGAATTAAAATTCTTAGAAATACTTTAAATTAAAAAATAGGAGTTGTAGCAGTTTTACATAATTTTGGAAAGAAACATATGGATTATCCATTTCCTAGCAAATTTTTATATAAAGTACATGAGATATGGAAAAATAATAGAATATTTCTTAAGAATTATCATTTTTAATCAACATTTTTAACATACAGTAAAATTTGTACTTTAACATTTTTTAAGCAACGGTTAAAACCTTATTCATATAACATACATATGAATAATACACTTGTTTTTCATGTCTGTGGAACTTAAAGTTCCCCTTTTTAGCTCATAGATATGCAATTGTCATTATGATATCATAATTTTTTATAGCGCAGATATATATAATCATTGCATACCTACATGGAAAGAAATCTGTTGCGAGTATCGCATCAGGAGCTATTACTATTTTTGCAAGCGAAGGCTAGATCGGAGAATGTACGAAATGATTGCCATCATTGGTCGGTAACCGTCCGATCTTAGTATGTACCAAAGTATGCAATGCGAAAAGGGCATGCACACCAACACGCTAAACGCACCAATACTTCCGCGATGAAAACGCACGGAGTAGTCCATGCGAAAATAGTACGGGTTCCGAGAGTATTTTTGATTTTCGGACTGCGTATGCTCATACTATTTTTGCATGGACTATTCCATGCGTTTTCATCGCAGAGGTATTGGTGCGTTCAGCGTATCGTTGTACATGTCATTCTCACATCGTTCTCCGGCATTATTTGGACTAGAGATCCCCATACCGGAATTGCACGAATCGAGGCGATCTTAGAACGGCACACGCGCTGCTCTTTCCGCTTGGTACGTTCCCATGCGATATTAGCAACAGATTTCCTTCCGTCTATGATCTTGAAAGGTGGGCACTTCAGGTTCACTCCACGAACATGGAAAAGAGCCACATCAATGCTTTTATTATATAATAGTAGGTATATTGCATATCTAGGGTGAGATCTTTCTGTTTCTACGACTCGATTTGAAAACATTTCCCGAACCGTAAAAGCAGGAAGGTCTTTCCTATGTTATAACGATCCATTTTTTAACACCTCTATGATTAAGGCAATTTCCATGTCTGTGGGTCGGTTCCGCCATTTCGTTTTTTTGAAGCTGCAAAGCAAAGAGGGATAAAGCTGATTGACGGTTAAGTTAACCTATTGTGACAATTATGGTGGCACTGAAACATGAAGTCACGCGAAATACGAAGTTGTATTAGCAGTTCCAACAACAACTGTGTAGGTGACGCCACTGTATCCCTATACTTACAGAGGGTTCAGAAACAGTGTGGAAAATTAGCTGGAAGCCTTCATTTTTCGGGTAGGTTCACCATATTATTTCGCAGGTACATGATTTCACGCAAGGTCAAACAAAAGTCAAGCTCGGTTGCCACACTGCCTTTGGACCTTCTGTACCCTCTAACCAGGACTAACCTCCTTACAGACATTAACCTTAGTCTATAGTCGACACAATATTCGCACATTACTATGAATACAACCGATATTCGTTCTATGACGTCATTTTTCTATTACCTAGGGAGTAGAAAGTACTTTTTACTACACCGTTCGAAAAACGGAATTGCGGGTTCGCTTCACAGACATAAAAATAAGCCGAAATCATGGGGGTGATATAAAAATATCATATGTATCGTAGGGGAGAGTAACTAATCTAAAAGGGCACTCTTTTTCCCCTTGATGCATTTACTATTTATTACCAATCACTGTATTTACTCATAGTATCATCAATCCAATCAATGTAATTATACACTCTGGTATAAACGTCAGGTATACCTCTAGCGCAAGGTTTTCCGAACGAAACAACGCCAACTTGCACGTCATCGACAACAAGAGGTCCTCCGGAATCACCCTGTGAAAATATTATGATCATTTTTAAATATTTGTTTCAAATTTTACCGATGCCGTATGAAATCATGAACATGGTGCGAATGATAAAAACTTATCTTTGGTATCACAATTATTTGTTTCGGAAAAAGTAAGCAAATGTGTTCCAAACGAAAGATGTTTCTCAATGACTTAAAAAAAAAGTAATTTTAAAGTGAGAGGTTGAACACTCTTGAAATCGGTGTACATTTACTCTTGAAATCTTTTGAAACGCCTTGAAATCTCTTGAAATCTATTGTAATCTCTTCGAAAGGCCTAGCCGGATAAGTATGCAAAAAGAAAAGTGCCCTTGAGCCATATTCAACCGCACTTCGTCCAATGTGCCCATTAAGAAACGAAAACTCTGTCCTGAATTGTTCAGCCTTTTAGTCTTGAAGATGACCTTTCAAGAAATACAGCCAACCAATGGTCCACCGGCCATGGTTTGTGTAATACTTTCCTAAGAATTTTGCAAAATGTTTCATGTGATAGGTTAACCGTGGAGTTTAGTTGTCAGGGATAAGTTGCGTTCGATGCGTTAGAAATAGGTCGTAGGTAGTTCAAATCCCGGCCGCCGTGGAGTTTTCTCTGATTTTTCGTAGCGTTAAAAGCCGTACAGAATCCTTTGCAGGTTCCTCTGAAGGAAACCTGTATAGGAATATTTTTTCAGAAGAAACACCCAGGATTGTGCAAAGGTTCCTACACAGGTTCCTGTGTAGGAACAATTTTCAGGATTCCATGAATGGGGATAGCCGCCATCTTATGGTTCACCATTTGATTAGCTTGATTGGCTGGATTACAGCGTGAGATTTGAATTTGTATTTAAGAGGAAAGTGAGAAAGAGAACGAGTTATATATATATATATATATATATATATATATATCTTTGTCTCTGTGAATCAAAAAATGGCAGACCTCCTCCCTCATTGAAGCTGCCCCGCAATGGCATGCCTACTTCATTTTTCCTAGGTCCATAACAGTAACCTTTAGAGGTTCTTATACGGGGAACTATATAGGAATAATTTCCATGTATAAGTCAACAAAGGATTCTACAAATGTTCCAAGGGTTCGATTATGTAACTTTTTGCTTTTCGTTTATTCGTTTTTCGTCTTTTCCAAATTTACGCCATTTCCAGAATCCTGTCACTTTTGACGTTTTAAACATTACAAAATTATAATTTTGCCCGTATTTTCACACAAAGTGAAAAGCGAAAAATTACATAATCAAATCCCAGGATGCTATAAAGTTTTCCATACGGACTAATTCATTTTAACACATAGGAACTTTTGCGGAAGATACAACGTAAAGGATCCTACATGGGGGAAACTTTACAGGAACCTACATAGGATCCTTGTCACTTTTCCTTGGAGGAGACACTTTAGAACCTACATCGGAATCCTCATAAGATCATGTACACTCATCGTCATATATGCCTTAATATTTGTCACTAGGATTTTACATTGAAACAATTGAATTACATGTGAAATCCTAGTGACAAATGTTAAAGCATATATGACGATGAGTGTACAAATTCTTTCAAAGATTACTATATAGCAGTGGTGTCCAATGCAAGGCTCGCGCGCTTTTCCTTTCTGCCCCTTCTCTGAGCGCTTCTCTTCTTCACGTTTCGCCAGGAGCTTCGTCTGACTACGCCTGACTATGTCTACTTGCGCGCAACGATCACTCAGCTATTCGCGAACATTCTTAATTGAAATTTGAACGATAGTTAATAATATTATAATATTGATAATAATTAATAATAATAAAACGCATTTACAATATAATGAGGAGCTGCAGCCTGAAGCGGACAGGCGAGCGTCCTTCGGGGCCGCTCAGCTTCTTCCGCTCGGCCGCCGAGGACCCCTTTGCGTGGAGAGACCATAGAGATATTACAATAGAGTAGACAAGCCATAGGCTGCTCTGTAAGTGGCAACGTCAGTCTCGAAACTCAGTGGGAGCGAAAGAGAGAGACGATCGCAGGATTTTTCTGTCCTTGTCTACGCAAGTAACGGTCGTGCTTCAAATGTATCAGGCGTAAAGTGTATAGTCGATTACGCATGCACGGTTAGAGAGAGACAGTCGAATCTTGAGATTCTCTCTCTCTCTCGCCCGAACTGACAAGTTTCAGGCTGGCTTCTCTACTCTATTGTAATATCTCTATGGGAGAGACTGACTACTTGTACTAATACTACCGTGGCGAGATTGAAAACGGGACCCAAGTCCCATATAAACAGAAGGACTGATAAGAGAAAACCAGTCTTGGAAACAACCCAGTTCGAGCGTGTCACCCGCAATATAAAACCGGTCTTGTAAAAGTCCAGCCCGAGTGAAATATCTTTTAGATGAATCTACGTGAAGTGTTTAACAGTGAGTCCAGCGGTTTACCGAATCGTCAGTACTAAACCTTAAAAGGCGGTTCAAACGGGTAATTAGTTTAGAACGATCAAGTGAAGAAGGGCAAGTTATAAGGAAATTCAGTGAAGACAGCCCAACAAGGAAACCAAGGAATACATCAACACCTACAACATTTATAATTCGTGGTAAGCTAGTCACATCAAGGTACTTTCTAAGGAACTAGGGTTCAGACTCAGTCAACTCGTCGTAAGGGTCTTGCGCATCTCTGAATTATAAATGTAATTTAAATTTGTAAACTTGAAAATAAACCCGTTAGAATCAATTTCCCTTTTATTCTTTGGCTTGTCCTCGTTCCCAGCTTTACATTAAATTGAAACTAAAACGAGGGATTTAGAATAGCTAGAAATGCAGTCTGTTGCCAAATAGGAGGTTCAGCAAATAATAGGTAGGGCGTAACACCACCACTCCGAAAAATCTCAAAAAATTCATGATGTATTCTTGACATATAAGCAAATTGTGTAAATTTTTTCGCCAATATATGTATTTTTGTTTTCGAGTAAATTCGACCTGAAATATTTAAACGTTTGTCAAAATTTGAATTTCGCGCAAAAAATAATTGAAAAAATTGATGAGATCTATTTTCGAAAGATCTTAAATTTAACAACAGTTTGATTAAAATCTGTCAAATTGAACCGAAATATACGAAAAAAAACTGAAAAACTATAAATGTGACCTTGAAAGGTCACATTGTTCAAAGACTGAAAGAGTTTTCTTTTCTTAACGTACACATATAGGAATAAAGTGCGGTTGGATAAGGCTCAAGGGCAATTTTCACATACTTATATGGTTGGCCTTTTTTTAAATCTCTTAAATATGTATTTTGAAATTTCTGGACATCAAATGTAATTTTTTAAAATCTTTTCAAAGTGTTTGAAATTTTTTAAATATTTAAATATTCTTGAAATATTCTGAATTAAAATCGATATAAATGTCTTTAAATGACTTGATATTTTTGAAAACCCTAAAACTATTTCAAAATCTGTGGAAATTATTTTCAAATGTCTTGAAATAATGTAAAATGTTTGCGAATTTGCAATACCTTTTGAAATCCCTTGAAGTCTTTAAGGGCGTTCAAGTATTGCGTAACGCACTTTAGGGGGGTACTCCAAATGTTATTGTGCGTTACCTTCATGACCTTAACCCTTAAAGTACACACTTGTATTGAGAATCATAAAGTTCACACATGCCTCATTTGCAGCCCAGTGAAAAAAACATTATAAAAACTAAACTGTTTGATATTTTGACTTGATCTGTTTTTCAAACTTCTTGAAAGTATACTTTTTAAAGTATAATAGTATAGGTAATATATTTAAAAATTAAAATTAAGTATGTTAAAACAAATTTAAAAAGCAAACAAAAAATTTGTTAATGAAAAAAATAAAAGACTTAAAAAACAACTAAACTCAAAGTAAATTAACTTCCTTTACCTATAGATACACTTTGAAGAAATACTGTCGTGGTTTGCAGGTGATCACAATGTGTACTGTAAGGGTTAAAACCCATGCATTCTTAAAATTTGAAATCAACAACAATTTGAAGGATTGATGTGAGATTCTGGAAATATCACACAGGAATTAGAAGAAAAA